>SSNR01000498.1:57572-77685 GCA_006937965.1 Callopanchax toddi | reverse complement strand
GCATTAGAGAAATCCTTAATGTCTCCAAACACTGGATGAGATGCAATCCTCACTTGTTTTTCCAAAAACTCCACCATGTCCTTAAATGTAGCTTGGCGATCATGATTCTCATTTAAGCCACAGACTGTGGTTCTCCACTTATCTCTCAGTGTGTAGGGTAACTTCTTTGTTATGGAAAGCATGTTGACAGGCATGTCTAGTTCCTGCATATAACTGAGATCTTCCATGGCATTACAACAACCTCTAAGAAATATTGTGTATGCTTGAAGAGCTTTTATGTCTTCTGTTTTTATCGAAGACCAAGAAAGAGCCTTATGTATGTATGCTGTAGCAAGTTTATGTTCGTTGCCAAAATTTTGCTGCAACAAGGTTTTGGCCTGTTTAAATCCTCTTTCTGGAGTCATGTGTAGGCAACTCCTCACAAGTTCTCTTGGTTGTCCTCTTGTGTGCTGTTCCAAGTAGTAAAGGCAATCTCCAGGGTTTGCATTTCTGTTTTCAATGTTGTGTTCAAATGCTTTTATGAAAGTCTGGTACTGAAGTGGATCTCCATCAAAAACTGGAATCTCCTTTTTTGGTAAAGAGGAAAGACCTTGTTGTTGGATCAATAAAGCAGTTAGTTCATTTTGCTTATTCATGACAGAGAAGAAGTTACTATTTTCTTCACGTCTGTGGTCTTGAGGTGTCACAAGTTCATGTTCATGTAAATTTCTGTTATTTGACTCTGTGACACTCTGTGCTTGGGCTGTAGCTCTGCCTGCAGTCAAAGAAGGTTGTGGATCTATGACATCCTGAGCTGAAAAGATATGCACATGTTGAATGTCATGAACAAATTCATCAGCTCTGTCATCCAACACTTTGCTTTCCTTTTGCCCCTTTTCAAAATAAGATTCCATGCCATCAGACCTTTTTGATAAATGACTTTTAATGCTGGTTTCTTTTGAGCGTTCCAACACTTTCATCTTTGCAACTGTAGCTGCGATATTTGTTTCTAGCTCCAATAGATCTCGTTTTCTCCTTAAATGTGCCTCTTGTTCCTCCAAGTAATGTTTTTCTTGAAGCAATTTATGTTTTGTTAATTTGACCCAATTTTAATAATGGCATCTGCTTTGCTGTTTACAAAACTCTGGCACGTCTCGACAAGGCGGACTCTGATTGGTTCCTTTCTCATCTACTTCTGCCTGCTCCGATTGCTGATTGGTTCTTTGGTATGTTCGTCAAATTTTCCCCGTTTTCTGATTGGATTTCGTCACTGTCAATTCTCGTCTCGTCTTTCATTCCTGACGACAATGTCGGCTAATTTAGTCTTCATCTTAGTCTTTTTCGGTTTTATATTTTTGAATTTCGTTTAGTTTTCGTTCGGTAAAATATATTCGTGACAAAAAAAATAACAAAAATATTTCTTCTACGAAATTAACACTGCATGGCTGTGCTGCTTGAGTTAAACAATGTGCTAGCTCTCTGACGGAGGCGCAAGTTACCAACTTCTGGCGAGGGAGTAACCACTCTCAAAACTACCATAGACCGCTTTGGCAGACAGGAAAAGTAACAAAAAACATCCTAAACTGGCAAAACTACAGAACCAAAGCATTCAATCAACACTGTAAGTGCAGCTCTAACATTCGAACACAACAATAATGAAGACATGTCGCTGTTTAATGTTTAATGAGCTATTCAGCTTAGCTTTAACTCATAGGCATTTTAAATAGGGAAACTCAGCGCTGCAATCTTAGTAAAACAAAAGAAACAAACAACTCAAATGGCTTACCGTTCAGTTGGTTAAATATTCCAAATATGTTCTATATTTCATATGTTCTATATTAATCAAACAGCAGGGTTGTCACAAGCTGTCAAGCTGTTTTCTTCTCAGTAAGTATCTATTTGATGAGAGTGCCCTCAGCGCCAGTAGCGCTAGCTTCATAAGCCGCCATGCAACAGGTTACCCCCGAAAGTAAACAGTCCATCCTCCAAAATAAAAGCTGTTCTTAGGTGTATAGCTTAAGTTTTACATGTCACAGCAAAAACTGTTTATCCAAATACCCTTTCACATCTCCACTTGCTAACGTTTTTGTCTCGTTTTGTCTTGCTGACAAATACGCCCAGACGTCTTGTCTCATTTTTGTCATCAAAGAGACAGCATATAGGTCGTCTGTGTCTCATTAACGTCTTGGAAAAAAGCTTTGTTAATGCATTAATTTCGTTATTGTCCTTGTTAACAAAAACAACACTACTTTTACTATAGGTTCAAGACAGCCATCACACCCTCAACAATCCTCTTTATACCCGCAATAAAAACAGTTTCTTCCCTCATGCCATCACCATTCTAAACGGCTGACTTATTTGCTGTGATGTTTGCCTGGTTTAGTTTAGATTTCTGCCTTCATATCTTCCTTTTTTAATGTGTCTGCCATGTTTGTTTTGGTTTGTTTGTTTGTTTCCATAGTTTCTGATGACTGCCATGTTTGTCTGCTTATTATATGCAATGTCTGTAAATGATTGTTCTTGAGATCTACCAACAGCTGGAACCAAATTCCTTATGTGGTCTTCACACTAGGCAAATTAATCTGATTCTGATGTTCTCATACTAAATCTTCTGCTTTAGTTGTCTGTAACATTTAAGATTTTTTAACATATTTTTAGGTCAGACTTTGACAAAGTCATTCTTACCATCATCAAACACAGTTCTCAAGTGCTTGATTTTAATTGTCACGTTCTGATGAAATTTTTTTAAAGCCATTGCGTGATATATTTTTTTGTGACTGCAGTATGTGTTTCCTCCACCAGGTGGTGCTCATGAAGGGCTCCAGCATCTTGGGCCTTATGGGAACATCCCAAACATTGTGGCTGAGCTGACAGGTGACAATGTTCCCAAAGACTTCAGTGATGACCACAGCTACCCAGACCCCCCAAACCCTTGTCCTCTGGGAAAGACAGGTAGAAACTCTCCTTTTAACCTCCCTCTTTATTATCTGTAGAACCATTAAGGTGTATTTAGAGCAGTGGCTCCCAAACTTTTTCTTCTGGGCCTCCCATAATTTTACACATTTTGTCCCGTGGTTCTCCCCCCCCCCCACACACACACACACGTGCACACATGCACACGCGCGCCCACACACACACATACACAAACACTGTCTGTGGAGGTTCAGATCCAGCACTGCGCGCACATTCCTAGGTCGCACGTGCTCGCTACTGAATCGGTCCAGACTTGCTGTGCGCTCCCGTCAGTGTTGTGGTGGCTCTGAAGGAGCTCTCAAAAGCGTTCAGGCTGTGGAGGCTTGTTGATATGCACGAGCTGCGCCAGCACACAAGCACAGACCTAGATTCCAAACGCACTCTCCTCCCCGCGAGGAGGTGCGCAATAAACAGCGCCAGGTTCTCCCTGAGTGTCTCAATGAAAAACATATGTGCACCCCTCATTTCTCACTCTTTTTCTCATGGTCACATAATAATAATGAATGGTATTCCGTTGTGTGCACGGAGCTGCACTGCAACCTCGTCACGCCCGCCTACTCCGTGGTGAGCTTATTATCGGACACACTTCTTTTCTGCAGATCTGTCAGAGGTGCATGAAGTCTGTCCCCCCAGGGGTGAGAGATTAATGACCAGAGGCGGGGGGCAGCTAAAGCAGAGGCAGGGTAAATCCCTCCTATCCCCCCCGATAAATCACACCCTGCCTAGAATAGAAAAAAAAAAATAAACATTTTATATAAATAAATAAATTTTAATAAATCATCCCACACCCCCCTTAAAATTACACCCCAGTTTGGGAACTACTGATTTAGAGCAACAGTTAATTCTGTTTTTCTGCAGAAATGTATTTAAAATACAAAACAAAAGTATCAAATTATCACTTCATTAAAGCTGCTGGCTAGTTTTAGGTCTCACGTAGCTTTTATCTGTGAATTCTTATGATGAAAGTCTGTCTTAATGTTGTCACAGCCACAGATGGGTGCTTGGAAAATGTTCCTGACACGGCTGAGTTCAGCAAAGAGTTTCAAAAACACCAGCATCTGTTCGACCCGGAGCATGACTACCCAGCGCTGGCAAAGTGGGTGAGTAAATGGTAAATGGCTTGTATTTATAGAATGCTTTTTAGAGTTTTTTCCACTCCCCAAAGCGTTGTACAACACAACAATAATAATAATGCATCAATTTTATATAGCGCTTTTCTAGGTCACTCAAAGATGCTTTACAGAGTTGCATTATTCATTCACACAGTCATTCTCACCGGTGGTGGTAAACTACGATAGACGTCTGTAGTCACAGCTGCCCTGGGGCAGAAGCGAGGCTGCCATTCTGCGCCATCGGCCCTTCTGACCACCACCAACATTCACACACAGTCACACTCACATTCACACAGGCAAGTTGGGTGAAGTGTCTTGCCCAAGGACACAACGACAATCTAACCCAGCCAGAGCTGGGGATCGAACCGGTGACCCTCCGGTTACCAGACCAGCCACTCTCCCAACTGAGCCAGTACAGAGTTAGGCAAGAGGTGTTTTATAGTCTCATCACAAAATGATATCTTGATAGTTTTAGTTTACTTTATTTTATTAGTTTATTTAACAGGGGCCATGGACAGAACAAGTTACTATACCCGAGTTAACTGTAAAGCTAGTTTACATTAATGGTACCTGCGCCGGGGGGTAAAACATTAATATACCGGTAATACAGATACAGCTATCTATCTATATGAAACAACATAACACCATAATAAAATATACAAAATAAACAGTCATAACATGATTATCATTTAAATTCTGTACAAACAAGGATTAATGATCACATTGTTAAAAAACCTTCAGCCATGTGTTTAGAGATACTTTAAAAGTGTTGAGACTTGTGAAGCTTTGAAGTTGTACTGAGATTGAATTAAATTTATTTATAAAAGGAAAGGCTTTTAAAGGCAGTCTTCCTCACATAATGGAGACATTACTTCCAACATTGGGTTTTTGAGTTGTTGTTGAGAAACACTCCTCTTAATAAAACTATATCAGGGGTTAAGTTCTCCGTCGTGGGGATGGAATTCCGTCAATTGGGACTTGAGAGAAAAAAGTTCAGTCAGATCTCCCTCTCACTCGCCAGTAAATAAAGATACGTGAGAATAATGAAGGTCATGGACGCGATTTTGCAAACAGCGTTCTGTGGCACACTGCTCAGGAACGGCTCCTGTAAAGGACTGGCCAAAACCATGGCACGCCCGTGGCGCAGTGCTGACATCTTCGGTGTTCAGCCTTTAGCATGGACAGAGGAGACGAGTCCCCACCAGTACCCAACTGCAGAAAGAGCGCTGCATCCCCGCCAATAAAAATACAGCACCGCAGCAAAACGAGATGCTGTGCGTCCACATGAAGGAGGCGTGATCTGGATAAACCAGTCCAGAACAAGCCTCTCGGTCCAGGATGTACACTAGCGGTTAGTGAGACCAGATGTCCCGTTTTGTGCAGGATTGTCCTGTAGTTTCATTACTTTTTTAACGTCCGAAAAAATGAGACACTGTCCCGCATTGACCCTCCAAGCGCGTCCTCGACGCATCATTACCCGCAATGGTTTGTGCTATAAAAGGTTCAAACAGTTTTTGAAAGAAGAGAAGTTTCTCTTTCAGCTCAGCAAAGTGTTATTATGGTTATTTACGTCCGATCTGTACTGTCCGACTTTGCGCATGCGCAGTAAGGATCGGGCCGTCCTGATCCATAACTCCCTTTTTATTTTTTATTTTCTTCAACATTGTATGAAACGTTGTCATTATTTTAAACTTTTTAATAAATACTTATTACTGTTAACATCTTAACAGATACTCTGACCCGTAATTACCGTAAATAGCTTCAGCGGATGTAGACTCATTTCGCACATGCGCAGAACCGATCGGGTTTCCGTTGCGGATAGGGCAGTGACATGGAATAAAAACGAGGCGCGCAAGATGGCCATCCGAGCTGACGTCTCTGTGTAAGCTCCAACGCACATGTCCCGTTTTTTGGACAAAGTCCTTCAGTTTGATAATAGATAAACACTACAATTCTCTTTAGAACAACCTGAAGCAAAGAAAAAATTTTTTTTTGGTTGTTCTGGAATTTTTTTGTTTAAAAAAAAGCTAGTTTTACTTGTTTAATGTCATCTAAATCCGCTGTAGCTACCAAGCTATTCTCCAAAACTGTATCCAGTGACCACGCATATTCGAGGGAGGTGACTCTAGCTTCAATGAAAAGAAAACCAGCACCCAGCCCAACAAAGACCTCAACTCCACCTAGTAAGGTAAAAATGTCTACAGCGGTTGATGATACTGGAATGGCTGCTCTCGTCGATGCGGTAAACAAGCTCACAGACAGAATTGATGGTTTTGGAACACAGCTGTGTGAAAACTCTGTTATGATAGCTAGCATCTCCTAGTCAGTTGAAATGAATGCAGCTGAAATAAAAGACTGTAAAGAGAAGATAACAGAGATGGAGAAAGATGTGCCATTTCTGATGAAGGAGAACCGTGAGCTGAAAGAGAGAGTGCTGGAGATGGAATGTTACAGGAGGCGCTGGAACCTCAGAATACAAGGCTTAAAAGAAGATGTCGAGGAGGATATCCGTATAAAAGCTATCAGCATTCTGGCGGAGATTGCACCCCACTGGGCTCCATCTTTGGAAACTTCTGTTGACTCCGTTCACCGCCTGGGAAAGAAAATGGAGGGAAAATACAGACAGGTCATAATCCAGTTTACCATGAGGCAGCTCCGAGATGTCATCTGGAAGTTAACAAAGAACTCTGAGGAATGCAAAAAGCGGGCCATTTACTTCAAACAGGATTTCAGCAAACTCGACCAAGAGGCACGGGCAGCTGCATGGCCAGAAATGGCGAGAGCAAAAGCTGCAGGGAAGAACGTCTACTATAAAGGTCATGTTGGTTACATTGATGGCATTAGAGTCTCTGCAATCTGAGGAGTTTTATGATCCCTCTCTTTGGAAACAATATCCCTCCTCTGAGTGAAACTCAAGCACTATGATGTTTATTGTTTACATGCTCTTTGTAATGGAGCAATTGTGGGAATGACTGTTGATCAGTTAGTCTTTACAAGCACCAATTTAGAGCAATGCTTGTTAATAATTCTATTCTCCTTTTAAGTTCTCAAAAAATAATCCTCAAGTTCTAAAGATGTTTTAAGTAAACAGTTACAGTATTTGCTGTTTAGATTTATACTCTAAATAATTAGAAGGTTTAAATTTCAAAGTTGTTCTTAGGGACTGTGCAGTTTATTTGGCTAGGTTTTTGCCACATTTTTGTGTTTGTTTTATTTGTTAAATGTCACTTTTTAATTGTTGTATGTCTTTAAACACTAGGGGTTTACGTGATTCTGTTAAAAGAAAATCGACCTTCCTGTTCTGCAAATCTGCAAAAGCGAAGTGTTTTTTTCTCCAAGAAACTCACTCTATAAGTTCAGATGAGAAATTCTGGTCAAGTCAATGGGGGACAAGTTCATTTTTAGTCATGGTACTAACAAATCAGCTGGTGTAGCCGTACTGTTCAATAACTTCAATGGAAAAGTTTTAACTTACAAAACTGATATTTCTGGTCATTGGATTATCTGTGTGCTGGATATTGAGGGACAATTTCTGATCATAGGAAACGTCTATGGATATACCACTATTAGCCAAAACAAACTGCTAATGACAGAAATTTCTACAACCCTTAAAGAGCAAATTCAGTTCTTTTTTTTTTATTCAGATAAAATTCTGTCCAAAAATACTATTTGAAATGTTTATTGAGGGTATTTTGTTTTACAATACATTTTTTTAAACAATTTTTCTAGTCAAAAGTGCCCCTTTTTGCAAAGCTTCTAAAAACGCTTTTTTTTTCATATGTGGACCTGTGACGTCACCTAAGGGAGCTCCTAGCTAGGTGGCGCTGCTTACAGTGTTGTCAGATGTAGTTAAATAAAGTATTTGTAGGATAATTTAACACTGTAAGATCAATAATCCCATAAATATGATCATTTGAGCCCTTATGTGTGGAGTTTGTGTAACAGAAGCTTGTTTTATTCATTGTGTAGATTTTTTAAAGCTAAACTACTTTAACATCTCAGACTGGCACCGCTCTAGTCTGCCAGCTGCCTGCTCGCTGTCGGCGATGAGTTGTTAGTTTTAGGTTAGAGCGCTCTTTAATCAAGTCGGTGTGAATTCATTTTAATAAAAAATGCTAAACTATATTTATTATGTTTGTGAATGCCAATCGCCAGTCTGTCAGGACACTGAGTCAACAACAAGACGGCTTCCTTACCGGTACGGTGACTTCTGTTTGGAGACGAAAAACTCCGGCGGTCCTGGTCTAGTCCAGGACTGGATGTGATGGAGTCCCACATACCGACGAAAAACATTCAGTGTGACTCTAAACAGGCGCCGTTACTTCGATCCATTCACCGGAACCGCTGTTAGCACGCAGCAGCTAACAGGAGCTAACGGGGAGACTTGAGTCTCGTTTCCATGCCAGGTTTGGTACGGTTCGTGGTGGGTCGTAGTCCGGTACCGATCCGCGATTTCATGAGAGCATTTCCTTCAGGTGTCTGACCCTCACCTGGCTGGCGGGGTACAGTAAATCCATGCCGCGATGCTCTCCAGAGGGGATTCCCGTTCCCAGCGGGGCTACCAAGAGGGTCTTCCCGGCGGGGTTTCCAGCCTGACCCGACACTGTTTCGGTCAGCCTCGAACCGTTTAGCTGCATCCTGTGAAACTTTTTATAAACTCTTTCATTTCTTAACAATCCACCTGAACGCAGCTCAATGTTTGGAGCTCTGATGATCAAAAACCTGGTGCTAAACGCTGGTATTTTATCCAGACCCGAGTGAGGAGGTGGGTCACGGTCTACAGCTGGACCGACAGGGTACAGCCTTACAGGACTGATTGTTTTTATCTTTTTTTTTATTTTTAATCTTAATAAAATAACTTCTCATTATAGTAATAAAGTAATAAAATAACGGCACTCTGGGGGTTTGTTTTGCTCGTCACAAGTAGTGATAAGTGGATCAGTTTTCTATATAGAGAACGAACGGTCTCCCGGCACTGTCGTCACTTCCGGTTTGGTGAAAAAATTGACAATTCTCACAAAAACTAATCCAAGAGCCTAAATAAGCTGAATTTGTGTAAATTTTTATTCAGAAAAAGTTTCTATTATATTTCTCTAAACATTTGTTTAAGGGAGTGTTAACTTAAAATACGCTCTTTAAAAGCTTTAGTCAGAAATTTCCTTCCAGCCACCTAATTGTTGGAGGAGACTTTAACATGGTTTTAGATGAATGTCTTGATAGATTTCCACCCAGGTTTCAGCATCCTCATTTAAATCCGGTGTTGTCCAACTTCTGTTCTGATCTGAATTTGACTGATCATGGCGTAATGCAAACCCACAAAAACAACTTTTTTCATGCTTTAAGCCAGATGGCTCTATTAAATCTCGCATTGATTTCTGGTTGGTTTCTGATGACTTAATGAGAAATATTATAGATGTGGACATTTCTGCAGCACCTCTAACTGACCACTGTATGATGCTTCTTACACTAAAACCCCAGATTAAACAACTTCATAATAGAGGTTACTGGAAATTTAACTCATCCCTTTCTGTCAAGAAATTGTGCATGAAATCAATAATACAATTGCAGATAATACTTTAAACTCTTACTCTAATAAATGGGAATTTTTTAAATATAGAGTCCGACAAATCTCTTTAAAACACAGTAAATTAAAGGCATACTCAGTAGCCAGGTAAACAATGTAGCTTTTAACGGGTTTTTTTAAGCCTCTTAACAATGTTCTAATATAGTATAGCCATAAATATATTGTGGAGATTTAAAAAAATCCAAAATAAATCAATAAAGTAGTTGTCCTGCAGTTCTCTAAAAACTTCAGCCAATCCTATCGTTCGGACCGAATGATAGGATTGGACAATCCAGCTGTCTGTCTGCCGCATTTCCTCACTGCTTGGATTGGCATTAATCCGCCCGGACACATTTTGGGGCAGAACATCCCGGAAGTGAAAGTGAAAGAAGTAGGACAGAGAGCCGGCTGTTAGCGCTTCCATTTTAAGATAAAAATACCAGAGTCCCCCCCAAAAAAACACCTTTTCAGCTAGCAGAAAATTAAAAACGTTTGGAGGTGAAAAGAGGAAAAGCTGGGGGAACATTTCTGCGGCTGGAGTTATACTCTGCTTTGTCACCTTTGCAAACCGGGGTCCTATGTCGGCGGGAGGCTGGCGTAAGGATTTTACCCGACAGAAGGGGTGAGTTCACCGAGACGTGTTTCTGTAAAATAGCTAGCGAGACCTCGTTTGTTTACCTGGCTACTGAGTATGGCTTTAATATCTAGAGCAAACAGACAAAAAGAAATAGAAATCATTGCAGACATTAATCAGATTTGTGGTAAATCCATATTACCTGACAGTGACAAACAGAAAATGAGTTTTTTTACAATCATCCTTAGATAAAATGTCTGTATCCAGAGCTAAGGGTGCATATATCAGATCTTGTGCAAAATGGATTGAAGAGGGTGAGAAGAGTACAGGTTATTTTTGTAGGCTAGAAAAAAGAAGACAAGAAAAGCAATGCAATAAAAAAGTTAATGATTGGTGGTCAGCTCTACTGATCCACAGCTAATTTCTAAAGAAATCTACTCATTTTATAGTAAATTATACTCCTCTGCATTTTCTATGTCTGATGCTAATCAGTTTTACCAGACTATTCAAAGTAGGATCCCTAAAATTGAGGAAGATTTTAAATATGTTTGTGATGCAGAAATCAGGATAGAAGAACTGGATAAAGCACTGGATTTATTGTCTCCTGATAAAGCTCCAGGCTGTGATGGCCTGACAAATAATTTTTATAAGCATTTTTGGAAACACCTTAGAAATTTTATGTTTGAAATGCTGAAGGAAACTATTACAGGGGGTTCCCTTCCAAACACTATGAAACAAGGTGTAATTACACTAATACCTAGGATTCCAGTCAGTGTTTTGGACAATTTGCAACCTATAACTCTTCTAAACAATGACTACAAATTACTAACCCATATCTTTGCTAACAGACTTAAATCAGGTATAACTCAAATAATTTCTGAAACTCAGTCAGGTTTTGTAAAGGGCCGCTCCATCCATAACAATATACGCCTGATTATGGATCTAATGGATTACAATGATTTAATTGAAGGTCAGGGCTTTATATTATTTTTAGACTTCTATAAGGCGTTTAACATGATAGAACATAATTTTATGTTTCAGGCTTTAGCTTTGTTTGGCTTTGGTGAAAACTGTATTAATATTATTAAAACACTTTATAGGGACACAAATAGTTCTCTCTTTTGATAGGGTGGAGTGGACTTATCTCTTCTCCACCCTGTCAAGGTTTGGACTTGGGGATACTTTTATTTCTTGGATTAGACTGCTGTATGCTCTACCTGTGGCTTCTGTACAAACAAACAATAATAGGTCAGAATATTTCCCTCTCACCAGATCTACTAGACAGGGCTGTCCTTTGTCACCTATGCTGTTCGCAGTAGCGATTGAACCTTTGGCCATTTCACTGCGTGCTTCGTTGGGATACTCAGGTATAGTGAGGACAGGACATGAACATAAGGTTTCACTTTATGCTGATGATTTGTTGCTATATGTTTCAAACCCGTCAACATCTATCTCTGCAATAATGAAGATTCTGGACAACTTTGGCTCAATTTCAGGATACAAATTAAATACCAGCAAAAGCATACGGTTTCCAATTAATTTGCCACTGGATGATGAGTTCCTTCGTAGTTTGCCCTTTCAGGTCTCGGATAAATTTAAATACTTGGGAGTAAATGTCACAAAATCTTTTAGAGGCCTTTATAACCATAATTTTGTGAAACTTTTAGAACAAACAGCTACGGATTTGAAAAGATGGTCATATCTCCCTTTAACTTTGGCAGGCCGTATTAATGTTATTAAAATGACCATCTTACCCAAATTTTTATTTCTGTTTCAGAGTATACCCTTTTATTTGAATAAATCATTCTTTAAAAAACTGGATAGGACATTACTAAACTTTATATGGAATAAAAAAGTGTCAAGAATACGGAAGGAATTCCTTCAACGACCTAAAGCAGGGGTCTTCAACTAAAAATGCCAAAGGTCCAGATCAGCATTCGCGACCTGGTCCTCGGTCCAGGGGCAGCACCACCTTAACCTGCTTACACAGACATATATGTATATATATATATGTGTGTGTGTGTGTGTGTGTGTGTGTGTGTGTGTGTGTGTGTGTGTGTGTGTGTATTTTTATATATAAATAATTATTTGGAGATAGATGGATGGATAGATAATTATTTATATATATTTAAATACTTAAACATATATTCTCTGAGCACAAGATCCCCATTAATTAGTTTGTGGTTGAAGTAAATTTTTGAGAAAATTTGTTTTATTCTTCTGCTGTTCAGATGCAGAAAAGTCGACATTATTTTGACACTCTGGTCCAGTTTTTGACCAGAATGAACTGATTACTGACAATGGCCTGGATCATTGCTCGTCTACCTGCTCTGAGCTTCTTCTCCTCTCCTCCTTTCTTCACCTCTCCAGCATCTGTTGCGTCCTCTCCAGCTCTGCCCGGTGCATGAGTGCGCGACCTCTTTCCAAGTCCTTTAACCAATTTGAAGAATTCTGCAGCGGGAGAGGGTATTGTGTGCGACGCACACAGGCGCTCCCAGATCAGCCAAGAAATACATCCCTCCAGCTAAATTATCCGTTATTGTGTGTGTGTGTGTGTGTGTGTGTGTGTGTGTGTGTGTGTGTGTGTGTGTGTGTGTGTGTGTGTGTGCGTGTGAAAGCGTCTGCAGGTGTAATGACGCTGAGAGACGTCCGGTTCTCGCTCTGCGACCGCTGTGGCCTCATTTATAAAACTTTTAAAATAAATATATATGTTTATAATTTGTTATATTTTATATAAAATTTATAAAACAAAAACGGGTTGGAAAGGGAGTCACTTTCTCCGCAAACTTTAGGATTTATAAAAGAAAACGGAGAAATGATGTACTCTGCAAACTTTGCATAAGCACGTTTTAGAGAAGGTTAAAAAAACTTTTATTTTGGAGACGTCAGACTAAAAGGCTTTCAGTCATTATAACGTGTTTTTAATGAGACGGATCGGGGCAGGTTCTAAAAATAGACGCAGCCATGCGGAGCGGTTTGGGGCGGGTCAGAAGTTTTCAAATGTACAGGACCTTGACCCGCGCATCACTAGTGTGCGTGGCGCCTTTCTGCAGCAGTAGATCTCTTTCTGAAGCTGTGGGAGGGGCTGCCCGACCGTGGTGTAGGGGTAGCTTAGCAAAGAAAGGAGTTGCCGCGGTGCGCCACTCGCTTGGCGCTCGGCTTCGCCTCCAGGACTCCGGTCCGGGACTGAGTTCCGAACCATGTACGCAGGGGGAGGGCGAGTTCCGCGGGTTCCGAGTGAGCGACGAACCTGCTCATTAGCGCTCGCGTGTCTCCTCGGATACGCCTGCTCCTTATAGACCAGGGACCGGGTCTGGATTTGCTGGGTCCAGACAGGCTCTGGGTCCGGATCCGGACCGCGGTCCGCCTGTTAGTGACCCCTGACCTAAAGCATCAGGAGGCATGGGTCTGCCACATTTTCAGTTATATTACTGGGCTTGTAATTTAAAAAACTTGTCACATTGGCTCCATACAGAATACTCATCTTGGATATATATGTGTCACTCCCTGCTGTGAGACCACCTCTTTTCTCACTTCCTGTTTTATTCTGAAGTCTTCCTCCTGTTTCAGTTCTGTTTCCTGTTTCTCATTACTCTGATTCCTTACAGCTGTTTGTGTTTGTATTTAAGTCAGTCTCTCCTCTCTTTCAGTTGCCAGTTCGTTAGTTTCCTGACTCTCGTCCCAGCCTCAGTTTTGCTCTTTGTGCCTTGACTTCTTGATTCCTAGTTAGTTTAGAACTTTGTGCTTAGACCCTGCTTCTGGATTTTGGATTACCCTTTTGCCTCACGACTTGGATTATTCTGCCTGACCTTTTAATAAAGAGATTTTTGTGATCACTTTAACCTGCATTTGAGTTCTCCTTCGTACCTGCTTAACAGTACGAACTGGCCCTAATGAACTTAGCAGGTTCGGAGACAGATTCTGTTCGGAGCGCCCTGGGCTCTCAGGGCAAGCGGCTTCATCAGCAGGAGCAGCAGCTGGCTGACCTCGTTCAGCGCTTTGCGCAGATGGCGGCGCATCAGGACCAATTCATGACATCTGTGGATCAGCAACTGTCGCTTATTGCTCAGTAGATGAATAACCAACAGCCTGCTGCTTCCCCACCGTCGGGAGCGGACGCTCCTTCCTCCGCGGTCTCGGTGTCTGCTGTTGACGTCACGGAGGCTCCGCCGCCGTTCCCGGCTCCGGTAACCACGTCATCCCCTCCTCAGGCTTCCCCACCTATTCATCTGGCTCGTCCGGACAGGTTTTCTGGGGAATCAGGGGAATGTCAAGCTTTTCTAACGCAGTGTTCTCTCCATTTTGAACTTTTGCCTTGCTCATACCCCACAGACAGAGCCAAGGTGGCTTTCATCATCTCTCACCTGACGGGAAGAGCCGAAGCTTGGGCTACGAGTGAGTGGGGGCGCCAGACTCCCATCTGTGACTCTTTGTTATTGTTTCTCACCAGCTCACCAGCAAGTCTTCCATCACACTCGACCGGGCCGTGAGACCGCCCGTGCCATGTTCAGTCTGCAGCAGAGCAGGAGGCGGGTCGCTGATTACGCCATTGAGTTCCGGACCCTGGCAGCATGTAGTGATTGGAATCCTTCTGCTCTTTGTGATGCCTTTTTGAACGGCCTTTCTGGTGACATAAAGGACTGCCTGGCTCCACTGGATCTCCCCACAACCCTGGATGCTATCATAGCTCTGGCCATCAAGATCGACAAGAGGCTCCATGACAGGAGGAGGGAGCGGGGCGTTTCCATCAACCGAGCGACGGGCTGGAGATCTGAACCGGAAGCCTCCGTTTCCAGTCGTCAGCCGTCCGTCTTGGTCTCTACCCCAGCTCCACACCCCCCTTCATCCGTTGATGCTGCAGAACCCATGGAGCTCGGTCGGACCCGCCTCTTACCGGAGGAACAACAGCGACGGTGGAGGCTGGGCATGTGCATGTACTGTGGCCAGGCTGGCCACCTAGTGGTGAACTGCCCCATCAACAGGAGGACACACCAAACCCAGAAGTCCATGGTGAGTCGAACCCAAGTTCCTACTGTCAACCGTATCAACCCTGAAGTTACATTAACCAGTTCTGGCAGAACTATTAAACAGACTGTCCTCATCGACTCTGGTGCAGATGCCAATTTAATGGATATCTCTCTTGCTAGACGCCTTAACCTCCAGCTACAGCCCCTTGAAAGACCCCTTCAGGCCACTGCCGTGGATGGTCGTCTCCTGTGCTCAGTTTCATTTCAGACTGTTCCTGTTAAACTCACCTTCCCAGACCAGCACACGGAGTCTTATCGTCTTCTCGTCTCCTCCTTTCCTAAGCATCCTGCTATTTTGGGTTTCCCATGGCTGACCAAACATGGTCCAGTTATCGACTGGTCCACGGGTTACATCACCTCCTGGACCTGTCACTGTTTGGAGGACTCCTCAGGTCAGTCGGTTCCTGCTGTTTTGAACTCTGATTACCCCTTCCTATCTTCAATCCCAGCCTGTTACCATGACCTCAGGGAGGTTTTCAGCAAGTCCAAGGCTGCCTCTCTGCCCCCGCACCGGCCCTATGACTGTGCTATTGACCTGTTGCCGGGTACGGCTCCCCCTAGGGGCCGTCTCTACTCACTCTCAGGCCCTGAACACCAGGCCATGAAGGATTATGTTGACTCAGCCCTTGAGGCCGGCCTCATCTGTCCTTCATCCTCTCCTGCGGGGGTGGGGTTCTTCTTCGTAGCCAAGAAGGACAAGACTCTGCGACCCTGCATCGACTACCGTGGACTCAATGAGGTCACCATAAAGAACAGGTACCCCCTCCCGCTCATGACTATTGCATTTGAACTGTTACAGGGTGCTAAGATTTTTACTAAACTAGACAAGAAATGCTTATCATTTGGTTAGGATGCGGGAGGGGAATGAGTGGAAGACTGCCTTTAACACCCCCACTGGACATTACAAATATTTAGTTATGCCTTTTGGTCTAGCCAATGCACCTTCTGTTTTTCAGGCCTTGATGAATGATGTTCTTCGTGACATGCTTAATGTGTTTGTGTTTGTTTACCTAGACGATATCCTTGTTTTCTCCAGATGAGCAGTCCCATAGGGTGCATGTCCGTCAGGTTCTTCAGCGTCTCCTCCACCACCGGCTCTTTGTTAAGGCCGAAAAGTGCGAGTTTCATGTCTCTTCTCTCTCTTTCCTTGGTCTCATGGTGGGAGGGGGCAGGACCCAGATGGATCCCGCCAAAGTGGCAGCTGTCAGGGACTGGCCCACTCCAGCCTCAAGGAAGGACGTGCAGCGCTTCCTTGGGTTTGCTAATTTCTACAGGAAGTTCATCAGGGGCTTCAGCACCATTGCAGCTCCCTCCACTCTCTAACCTCTCCGGCCTCCAAGTTCTTCTGGTCTCCCCAGGCAGACGCAGCCTTCTGTAAGTTAAAGAACAGCTTTGTCTCTGCTCCCATCCTCACTGTTCCAGATCCCGTTCGTGGTGGAAGTGGATGCATCCGCTTCTGGTGTTGGTGCTGTTCTGTCGCAGCGTTCGGCCGAGGATGACCATATCCACCCCTGTGCCTACCTTTCTCGTAAGCTGTCGCCTGCTGAGAGGAACTATGATGTGGGGGACCGAGAGCTGCTAGCCATCAAGGTAGCATTGGAGGAGTGGTGCCATTGGCTTGAGGGCGCTCAGCACCCGTTTATGGTTTGGACTGATCACAAGAACCTCGAGTACCTCAGGAGTGCTAAGCGGCTCAACCCACGTCAGGCCAGGTGGGCTTTGTTCTTTTCACGTTTTAACTTCACTGTCTCCTATCGTTCAGGATCCAAGAACCTGAAACCTGATGCTCTCTCTCGCTTGGGTGAACCCTCCTCCTCGGACCCAGAGCCACCCACGTGCGTCCTCTCTTCCTCATGTGTTGTCGGAGCCATAACCTGGGGTGTGGAGGAGAGGGTTAAACAGGCCACCGCTGGCACCCAGCCTCCTGCTGGATGTCCCCGGGGCCTGCTTTTTGTTCCTCCTGATCTACGGTCTCAAGTAATTCATTGGGCCCATGCCTCCAGCTTTGCCTGTCACCCTGGAGTAAAGAGGACGCTTTTCCTGGTTCAACAACGCTTCTGGTGGCCAATCATGGAAAAGGAGGTTCAGGAGTACGTGGCAGCCTGCCCGGTTTGCGCCAGAAACAAGACACCCTCGGGCCGTCCCTCTGGACTGCTGCGCCCCCTCCCTGTGCCTCATCGTCCCTGGTCCCACATCTCCCTGAACTTTGTTTCTGGGCTCCCTACCTCTGAAGGTAATACTGTTGTGCTAACTGTGGTTGAACGTTTCTCTAAAATGGCTCGTTTCATCCCTCTGCCCAAGCTGCCCTCTGCTAAGGAGATGGCTGAGGTCCTGCTGTCTCAAGTATTCAAGATCCACGGTTTCCCAACAGATGTTGTTTCTGACAGAGGCCCACAGTTTGTCTCACAGTTTTGGAAGGCCTTCTGTTCCCTGCTGGGAGCTACTGTAAGCTTATCCTCTGGATACCACCCCCAGTCCAATGGACAATCCGAGAGGGTCAACCAGGAGTTGGAGAAGGGGCTGCGTATCCTGGCTGCCAGCCGGCTGACCACCTGGAGTTCTCAATTGGTTTGGGTAGAGTTTGCTCACAACACACTTCCCACCTCCTCTACTGGCTTCTCCCCTTTTCACTGTGTTCATGGCTACCAGCCTCCCTTGTTCCCCTCTCAGGAGCAGGAGCTCCGTGTGCCATCAGCTCTGTCCCTCATTCGCTGCTGCCGCAGTACCTGGGCCAGGGCTCGCCGCACCTTACTGCAGAAGACGGAGCAGTACAAGAGGGCGGCTGATTCACGGTGGTCTCCGGCTCCAGCCTACCAAGAGGGTCAGAAGGTCTGGTTATCTACACGGGACTTGCCCCTACGCCTGGAATCCCGTAAGCTGGCTCCTAAGTTTATTGGCCCTTTTTCTGTGTCCAAAGTTATCAATCCTGTGGCTGTGAGGCTTCGACTCCCCAGGACGATGAAGTGCTGTCCCACCTTCCATGTCAGTCGACTCAAGCCTGCACGTGAGAGTCCCCTGGTTCCGGCAGAACCGCCTCCGCCTCCTCCTCAGCTTGTCGATGGTGGCCCGGTTTATACAGTACGCCGCCTCTTGGACGTCAGACAGCGCGGTCGTGGCCGTCAGTTCTTGGTGGACTGGGAAGGTTACAGTCCTGAAGAACGTTCGTGGGTTGCAGCCAGCGACATCCTGGACCCGACTCTCATCCAGGACTTCTACGACCGCCGTGCTGCTCTCCCTGGTCCGTCAGGAGCCGGACGTTGAGGAGGGGGCCTGTCACTCCCTGCTGTGAGACCACCTCTTTTCTCACTTCCTGTTTTATTCTGAAGTCTTCCTCCTGTTTCAGTTCTGTTTCCTGTTTCTCATTACTCTGATTCCTTACAGCTGTTTGTTTGTATTTAAACCAGTCTCTCCTCTCTTTCAGTTGCCAGTTCGTTAGTTTCCTGACTCTCGTCCCAGCCTCAGTTTTGCTCTTTGTGCCTTGACTTCTTGATTCCTAGTTAGTTTAGAACTTTGTGCTTAGAACCTGCTTCTGGATTTTGGATTACCCTTTTGCCTCACGACATGGATGCCTGCCTGACCTTTTAATAAAGGGATTTTTGTGATCACTTTAACCTGCATTTGAGTTCTCCTTCGTACCTGCTTAACAATATGGAACAGAACTGGTGTTCTCCATCCTCTCTTCGTGCTCTTATCTTTGCAGATATAGCTTCGAAACCCCCTAAAACTATTGATAATGCAGTGGTCTGCCATTCACTCAAAATATGGAGGTCATTGAGGAGGCACTACGATTTGTGTTCCAATCCACTGTTGGGACCTATTACAAAAAACCATTTGTTTGCACCTTCTCTAGGGAATAATACATTTGCTGATTGGAACAGGATTGGCCTTTCCACTTTCATGGACTTATTTATTGATGGCCTTTTCCCCTCATTTGAACAACTTAAAGAAAAATGTAATTTGCCCAATGCTCACTTCTTAAAATATTTGCAAGTACGTAATAATGTCAAACATAATAACTCAAATTATCCTCACTCTCCAGCCTAATCAATTATTGATACACAATTCTTGGATAATCCAACTATTAAAAAGGGAGTAACAATATTACACAATAAACTAACACAGCTTGAAGGTTTGCAACACTTGAGGCAAGTATGGCAGAATGAACTAGGTATTAACATTTCAGAGGAGCAATGGGAGTTGGGCCTAGCTGAAGTACACTCGGCCTCTATTTGCGCTAGACATGGTCTTATACAGTTTAAGATAATACACAGACTTCACTGGTCCCGACAGAAGTTAAGCAAAGTGTTTCCAGATGTTGACCCTTTATGTGTACGCTGCAAACAATCATCTGCAGCCTTGTCTCATATGTTTTGGAATTGCTGTAAACTCTTTAACTTTTGGTCAAAGATTTTTTCAACCCTATCACAGATTGTAGGCAGACCTGTAGAGTTAAACCCATTAATTGCTATACTGGGAATAATAAATCATGATTCAGTTAAAAGTCAATCAAAACGTAAGGTAATACATTTCACATGTTTACTTGCTCGGAGGCTAATTTTGTTGAACTGGAAGCAAACCGAGCCTCCAACCTATGTCAACTGGCTGAGAGAGGTTATGTTACACTTGGACTTGGAGAAGATAAGGTTCAATCTGCAAGGACGGGAAGACAAATTTATGAAGATTTGGTCACCTTTTCTAGATATTTTTAGAAAAGAAAATGTCTAGGATATAGTATGTATAACTCTTTGGGAAGCACTTTAATTTCAAGTAATGGTCTTTATAGAATGAGATAAGTTGTCATCCATTTTCTGAATGTATTTTTATTTTATTTATTTTTTCAATTTTTTCAAATTTTATTATTTTTTTTTGGGGGGGGGGGGGGGTT
>SSNR01000498.1:0-57562 GCA_006937965.1 Callopanchax toddi | reverse complement strand
CTGGTCCTTGGAACTGTTAGGAGATTCTGGTCTGTGGACCTGAGAGCTCGGGTTGGAGCGTACGGCTTTATCAGTTCAGTAACATAAACAGGAGCTTGACCATGTAGGGCCCTGAAAGTTAGAGTCAGGATTTTAAAATGAACTCTACATTTAACAGGTAACCAGTGCAGAGACCTCAGAATAGGAGTGATGTGATCTTTCCTGTTTGCTCCAGTGAGGAGCCTCGCTGCAGAGTTCTGGACCAGCTGAAGGCCATAAAGGGCTTTTTGGTTCAAACATGTGAAAAGTGTGTTACAGTAATCTAGACGGGAGGAGATAAAAGCATGAAGAACCATTTCCAGTTCAGGTTTTGACACAAACTTTCTCAGTTTGGAAATATTTCTCAGATGATAAAAACAGTTTCTGACCAGCTGTTTTGAGTGACCTTCAAGAGACATTGATTGGTCGAAAATAACACCCAGATTCCTCAGGTTTGACTTTACAGCAGAACTTAAATGTCCAATATGTTGACTGATCAGAGGGACCATCCTATCAGGGGCAACAATCAGACATTCAGTCTTTTCAGGGTTTAACTGAAGGAAGTGATTTTCTAACCAGTTAGTAGCTGACAGACACTCCAGTAGTTCAGACAGTTTGTAGAACTCTGAGTCCTTGAAGGAGCAGTACAGCTGAATGTCATCTGCATAAAGGTGGTAGGAGACATTGTGACATCTATTAATGATCTGTACAAGAGGATGGATATATAGTAAAAACAGGAGAGGACCCAGAACAGAGCCTTGGGGTACCCCACAGAACAGATCTGTAGTATCTGACATGATGTTGTTTATATGGACACTGAAACTTCTGTTTGAGAGGTTCGATCTGAACCAGTCTAAAACTGTTCCAGAGATCCCCACCAAGTCACGGAGTCTGTTCATTAAGGTGCTGTGATCAACAGAAAGGTCCAACAGAACTAAGACTGTAAACTCCCCGGAGTCTGCTGCCATCATGATGTCACTGGATACTTTGAGTAAAGCTGTTTCTGTTGATGCTTTTTACGGAAACCAGATTGGAATTTATCAAAAATGTTATGTTGTTCCAGAAAAGAGACCAGCTGATCAGCCACAACTCTTTCTAAGAGTTTAGAGATATAGCTCAGTTTGGAAATGGGCCTGTAGTTATTTGGCTGAGAGGAGTCCAGACTGGGTTTTTTAAGGATGGGTTCAGTAACAGCGTGTTTAAAGATGGAGGGGACAGAGCCGGTTTGGAGGGATAGATTGATAAAATCAACAATGCATGGGCCAACTAGGAAAATTGTTTATGCAATACAGCTGAGAGGAAGTGGTTAGATCAGCTGATCATGAAAGTCTGCTCTGTCCTAGGATGTCCCCTAGAGACAGACAGGGCAGATGGTTGGAGACAGAAGAACTCTGGTATAAAGAACAACACTGTTGGACAGCGTCTCCCGACCCATGATGCTACAGACCTGGAGCTCCTTTAGGGACAGGCTGCTGCAACCTGATGCACAAAGGAACGTTATGGTAGATCCTTCCTCTAGCAGCTGGTAGACTCTGTAACCATCACTGATCCCTTTTTTTTTTTTAACCCCGTGTCCTGTCCGGCTGTGGAGCAAACAGAATAATGTCTGAGTGCCAAAAACAAGCCCAACAGTGTTGCTGTTTCAGGTGAGAGGTTACAGCCACTGCTATAAAACTCCTCCTGATTTTTGTTTAAATATAACCCCCAAAATCTTTAATAGAATATTTTTATGGTTGATTGGACACGGAGCCTGAAAGTGAAGGGAAGGGTACAGAAAGAGGGATGGGGGAGAAAGTGAACAGAAAAAGAAGAGAACAAGAGACGTGAAGAGTCCACTTCTAGACCTGCAAATAAAGCACAAACAAGCAAGCAAAACAGGGAGAAAAGATACAACAGCAACAAACAGCATATGAATATACAACAGTTGTGATATTCTTCAAATGTATACGTATACACCAGTTCAAGAGAGTTCAGTGTCAACCACAGCCCCAGTCAATGTGTCTGAAAACACCTGAGTCCGTCTTTATGTGAACACCTTGTGATCACCTGTGTGTATATATGCGCGCTTGTGTATGTAAGGTTTCTCTATTAAAACATTCAATAATAAGTTTGAGGAGCCACAGACCATGGAGGCCTTGGGGAGGAGGTCCAGGCCCCAGACGTCCAGAGGCCACCCAGGCCACGGACACCCCAGGGAGATCGCCGTCAGGGCAGTCGCTAAACTCTCCACCAGAGGGCGCAGAGGCTCACCCCACGTGGGCCCCCCGGCAGTCGCCGCGCTAGAGCCCCTGGGGGGTCGCGGCTAGGAGCTCACAGGCACCGCCTATTTATATTTTCTACAGAGCCCTTTCTTATAATATTGGGAACACGTGGATTTATGTGGACACTGTAATATTTTAATTGTTATCTTCTGTTTAACTTGTTAAAATTTAATAAAAATAAATAAATAAATAAATAAATAAAAAACAACCAAATAGTTATGTCTCACTGCCACAGGGCACGTCTCAGAGATTTGATATTAATACAGGTATTAAACAAGGCTGCCCAATTTCACCGCTACTTTTCATATTGCAGCTGAAATGCTCTCAATTTTAATCAAAAACTCAAATTTTGGTAAACTATCAATTTTAGGTGAAGAAATTGTTATCAGCCAACTGGCTGATGACACAGCAATTTTTCTAAACGATCTCAAGGAAATTCTTAAAATCCTCTAAATTATCAAAATTTTTTCTAAAGCGTGAGTTTTTTTTTGAATATTAATAAATGTGAGATTTTACCGTTGAAGGAATGCTCTTTATTAATGACATGTAACATCCCAATAAAACCTGTAGTGAAATATTTAGGAATGCATATAACTAAGAATGCTACAGAACTGGAAAACCTGAACATCTGGAACAGACTTCTCAGGTGTAAGTCGTCCCTTAACAGCTGGTCACAGAGAATGCTTTCTCTTTTTGGTCGAACTTTCCTTACTAAGATGGAGAGCATCTCTAGGCTGATACATATATCCA
This sequence comes from Callopanchax toddi, assembly GCA_006937965.1. NCBI lineage: Eukaryota > Metazoa > Chordata > Actinopteri > Cyprinodontiformes > Nothobranchiidae > Callopanchax > Callopanchax toddi. The sequence goes on along the minus strand of SSNR01000498.1, from coordinate 54,533 downwards.
GCATACTCCTTTGAAATCTCCAAGGCCGCTATTAAAAAAATAAACCAAACAAACTTTGATTTTATTTGGAACAGGAAAGCACATTATATGAGGAAGGGTAACCTGGTTAAAACATTTGAAGAGGGAGGTCTACAGGCGATTGATTTTGACTGTCTAAACGGCACACTTAAAATAAAATGGTTAAATAATTTCCTTAAAAATCAAAACAGCCTCTGGTTTTTGATCCCCAATCACATTTTTTCCAAATTTGGAGGAATAAAATTCCTTCTTGGCTGTGACTTTGACATAAAAAGGTTACACATAAAACTTTCTTCTTTCCATCAACAAGTGTTACTTTATTGGAAGTTACTTTACAAACATCTAATGTCCTATAATGAATTTAATTTAAAATACGATGTTGTAGAAGACCCTAAGATTTTCCACAACATATGTAGAGGCCATTGTCAGTAATAATTTCAGTCTGGTCAAACACTGGACCAGAGTGTTAAAACAATGCCGACTTTTCTGCATCTGAACAGCAGGAGGAAAAAAGCACAAAAAGTGACTTTAACCAATTAATGGAGATCTTGTGCTCAGAGAATATATGTTTAAGTATACCAGTATATATAAAATATTAGATTCAAATAAAGATGGATATCTATCTACATCCCTCCCTCTCACTCCCCTCTCTTCTCTAATAATAATAATATATTATATTATATACAGTATATATATTGCAATATATTGTTACTGCAGATGCTTATAATTATACGTAATATAGATCTTAGGCCATATCGCCCAGCCCTACTTGTAATTTATTTGAATTATTATTGTGTAATTGTTGTATGATGTTTTTCAGTACAGTCACTGGAACACAACTAAAACATAACTAGTGGTGGGCCGTTATCGGCGTTAATGGCTGCATTAATGCCAGACTCTTTATCACGTGACAAAAAAATAACGCATTTAATCTAAATTGGGTTCCTGGCTACCAGCTATCACCAAATGGCGGACTCCGATCCCGATCCGAACCCAGATCCGGTTCTTTTCAGAGCCGCAAATCCCCGCAGCAAATCTAGGACCCTGTCCAGGTGAAGGAGACGTGCTTCCCGGTCCGGGTGAAGGTCCATGTGCTTGAAGGAGGCAGTCCAGGATGCTCACCTGGACCGGGAGGCGCGTGCGGGAGTGCCCCTTTGAAGCTAAGCCCACGCCAACCTCGGCATGCGCTCCCTCCTCCTGAACTGGATCGTACGTGGCTGGAACCCGCATCAGCTACTTGGTAGAATTCACGCAGAACTCCGACCACGTTCGTCATCATTCAAGTAGGCTACGGACTGGCTGTCTGGGTTCCAGGCGTTTTGGTGAACCGACGATTTGCGCCGACAGCCTCAGCGGTGCACGCGCCTCGTTAATAAAGTGAGTGTGGCAGCGCACGCTGCTCAAACATGTTTTTCTCAGCATAACTGACAGCTTAACATTCAACCAATCAAACAATATCAACACTAAAAACACATTGATCTGATAATGACTTTATCAGTCTTTAGTTTTCAGAGACTCATATTAATGTTTAAATCCCCCAAAGTCGTTTGATTTAACAAAAACATGATGAAACAGCCCTATAGGGTAATGTGAAATAAACAGAGAAACAGAGATTTGAAGGCAGATTTAATCCATTACAGATAAACTGGATGCTACAGTCACTTTTTGACAGGTGAAAAAAATCAGTTGGAAGTTATTTGATGTGGTAAAAAAGAGAGTTGATTAGACAAAATTCATGCTGATAACTTTATCACAGGTTGTTAAAATGAGCTCAGAGCTCTGATCTGGTGGTTTTGGTTTGTGACTCAGGTCTGGGTTTCTGAGGGAAGTTCTGACAGGTTTAGTATTTCTTGTTAGGTTAGTAACAACTGATCCAAACAGTGTTAGCTGTTACTAACCTTAAACTCTAGACTTGAAGTATCACGATTCTTCAGCCTCATGCTCATGCACACACATACCGGTATTATGAACCCTTTGGCAGAATTCAAATGAGCCATTTTAATCTAGATTCATCTAGATTAATTTCAAGATTAGGGTGAGATTAATCTAGATTTTAAAAATTAATCTATGCCCACCTCTAAACATAACATAATCTGCTATTTTACAGAAAAAAAATACATATTATAGTTTTATCTATTATTATTTTTTATAGTTTTATTATATTATTATTTATCTATTATTTATCGTTATTTATTGTGTTATCACAATAAATACCAGAAATGATTGTGATACATTTTTAGGCCATATCGCCCATCCCTATGTGGGACTAATAAAGATCTATCTTATCTTATCTTAAAAATCATTCAATCAATTTGTCATAGGCAATTTAGAAAAATAAAAACAAGTAAAAAAAAAATATGTTATTTTTCTTTCAGAACAAAGAACTTTTGTACCAAAAACTGAAGGGAGGACCAAAAAGAAGAAAACGGGTATAGTGTGCAGCTTTTCTGTAAATCAGAACAACACAACTTCAGCAGCATTGAATTTTGTACCTGAAGAAAGACATGTTTTTATATTTTATGTCTGTTTTCACAGAGCATCAACCCCTACTTACTGGGTCAGAGGCTTGACAGTGTGGTCGCCAAGAAATCTGTTCCCCACTTCCCTGAGGAAGAGGAGGAAGAAGCACCGACCATCCCAGCTCCCAGCAAACCTACAACCTAAACTACTCCAGTGCTAACTATACGTAAACTTTAAGTCTTTACACTGAACATTTAAGGATCAACAATTAATGAGTCAGTATATTCAGTTTAATTCTTAAATGCATCATAATATTATTAAACTATCTTGGATTTCAGTTTGTAAATAACAGGAGCAGATTTAATTCTAGATGTGACTTTGTGTCTTTATTTCCAAAATGTTGCACAAGAGATACTGACTGTGACACACCGTTGTGATCTCAGAGAAAACATTTTTAACCCTGAACAATTAACATTTACCTGTACTTGGACTTACTTGGAGAGAATATTAAAATAAGTGGCATACTTGCTATAGGGTGATGTATAAACTAAAGATTTGTTGATTAAGAGGAAGTTGTTTGGTGTGCAGACTTTGATATCTACATGTATTGGTCAAAATCATTGGCTTCTTGTGTAGTATAGTTTGTTATTGAGTTATCACGAGAACAGAACGAGAGAGAAACCTAACGGTCAGATGCATGTTAACGTGTTCAATAAAGTAAACATAAAACTGAACTAAAGGACTCTTTATTATAAACAACACAACATTTGGCGACGAGGAGACAGTTTGCCAAGAACCTTGATGCAAGGACGAGTGACTGGGTGAGAACTATGTCAAATGATGATCAGCAGCAGGCTGCCGCTGCAGGTGCTGCACCCGGACCCAGTTATGCTAATCTGACCCCGCCAGCTCCGCTGAATTTAGGAGCAACAGATTTATTCACAGAGTATAGCCTGTGGAAGGACTCATACAGTTTTTTTGAAGTTGCCAATGGAACTATTAAAGCCACATTGTGGAGGATTTCATCAAGAGAGCAGTTTTTGAATCTAACGTCCAAAGGCCTCAAGACACCTCGACACGCGCATCCGGTCACGTGTGCGGGCATAAACTGTACAGCTCAATGTGTAGGGTTTAATCACTCACAGTTCACAAATCTTATTCCAACACTACGAGGGTCTGATGAGCCCTCTCTGTCCCTGCTGCTACTGATATTAGCTCTGTTAGCAGAGAGCTGCTGCCAGACTCTGAAGCTGAACTTGACTCAACCCTGGATGAACTTTCTGACCAAAATAAATGCGTAACCCTGTCAAGCCTTGCTATTCTGTGAGGTGAAAGGTTTAAAAATAAAAATAAATCCATCTTTAGCTGGGAAATGGGTAGGTTTTTTAGTAGAAATGAGCTGTGAGTCTGAGACGGCAAACAGAGAAACACACGGAGCGTCCTGTACAAGAGCGCCCCCTACTGATACAGGTTTGGTCGATGCGAGTGCATGTTGAGAGAATGCAGAAATTTGAATTTTATTGGCAAAAAAATGTCGGCAGCCAGAAAAAATGCAAAGGGGTCTCTAGGAGGAAGGAGGGTCTTCATCAGAATGACAGATGTTGTGGAACTCAACCCATAGATCATAGTTTAGACCTGAAATATTTAAAACATTTAGAAAACTTTGATACATAGAAAAATGCACCTCCTATCAGCTTTAATGCACAGGATATGGTGAGGAGAGCCACTCTGTTGCATTGAATAGGAGCGCCTACGCAGAGGATTTTCGCAAATCTACCGGGTGATAAAGGTAAACATACTCAGACTGTTGCCGCTCTAGATGCTTATTTTACTCCGTGTGGAAATGTCCTGGAAAGACACAAGTTTCGGCAGAGAGCTCAGCTCCCAGATGAGTCAATGGATGCTTTTGTGAATGCACTGAGAGAACTGGCAAAGTCTTGTGACTTCAGCGCGCTACAAGATACAAGATCAAATCGTGGAGAAATGTGTAATGAGGAAGCTGCGTGACAAGTTGTTGCAGGAGGATGGACTGAGTCTAGACAAACCACTGTCAACAGCAAGAGCTTTTGAAGCAGCTCAAGCAGAATCCAAACTTTTCACTGAAAGTACAACTCACAGTGAGAGACAATCAGGTGAATTTCACTAAGAAAGGCAGAGGAGCCGAACGAAGACTGCAGGTTGGAACTGTGCCAGCAGGAATGCCAAGAGCAAGCCAACAGCGACACCTTGTGTCACAGATGTGGAATGGACACTCATAAAGCAGATGAATGCGGTGCAAAGACAGCAACATGCCTTTTCTGTCACAAAACAGGGCATAATGCACGCATGTGTTTTAAGAAGAAAAAGAAGATACAGAAAGAAAAGAAAAGTGGAAAAACTAAAGACAGAGATAAAGAGAAAGAAAAGACAAGATCAAGTAAACCAGTGAGAGCAGTAGTTCAAGATACTTCTGACCCAGATTCAGATGAGTTTATTCATGCTGTAGATCCTGAAGGTACAGAGAAAATCAAAATAAATGGACAATGGCTAGAAATGGTCATACAGTAGATACAGGAAGTGGCAGAAACCTCATAGGGGAGGATCTATACAAACAAAAGATGCCATCTGGAATGAAACTGAAACTAACCAAGAAGATATTTTATGCATATGCTCAAACTACGCCACTTAAATGTGTAGGTTACTTTGAGGCAGAAATGAGTTGGAAAAATAACACAGTCAAAGATAACATATATGTGATAGAAGGAAATGTAGAAGCACTTCTAGGCAATAAAACAAGTTTTGACTTAAAGATCCTTAACACTAATCCTTAACACTGCTAATGTTTTTTTCTTCCGTGTTCTGAAATATTTGACTATGTATATATTTTGTATATATTTTGATCCTGATTACATTTTGTGCCTGCTAATGTTTTATTCACCTGTGCTTTGTAATATTTGATTATACCTGTATTGTACAGCGCTTTGTGATCTGTATCTGCGAAAGGCGCTTTAAAAATAAAGTTTACTTACTTACTTACACACTAACACAGGAGAAAAGGTGAACACAGTAGGGCAAACAGAGATTTCACAAGCTTGTTAAAGAGTTCCCACTCGTTTTCAAAGGACTAGGACAAATCAAAGATTACAGCCATAAGGTTACAGTTGATGAAAAAGTTAAGCCTGTAGCACAGCGTCTCAGGAGAGTTCCTTATCCTATGTTAGAAGCTGTAAACCAGGAGCTAGACAAGATGCTTGAACAAGGTATAATAGAGGAAGTGAATGAAGGATCAGAATGGGTTTCAAATATCCTGATTGTACCTAAGAAGGACACAAAAGAAGTGAGACTATGTGTAGACCTCAGAGAAGTGAATAGAGCAGTGATCCGGGAAAGACACCCAGTACCAACAGTAGATAGCATCGTACAATCAGTGCAGGGTGCAACAGTATTTGCTAAGCTAGATGCACGCTAGGGATTTTTGCAGTGTGATTTAGCCCCAGAATCCAGACCCCTGACAACATTTATCACACATAGAGGGTGTTACTGCTTCAGAAAAGTTCCCTTTGGATTATCTAGTGCACCAGAAGCCTACCAAAAGGCTATGGACCCTATGTTATGTGGAATGCCAGGTACTGTTTGCTACATGGATGATGTAGTTGTCTTCGGAGCAGTGATGGACAGTAACGCGTTAGAAGTAACGCGTTACTGTAATCTAATTACTTTTTCAAGTAACGAGTAAAGTAAGGGATTACAAAGGGAAAAAAGTAGTTGGATTACCGTTACTTTTCCGCGAACACGCTGCGTTAGTGCGTTACTAAACCGTGGTTTTGTCGGAGCGCCTCCTGAGCTGCGACATCAGCGGTAACAACAAACCGGTGTTTAGATCAACCAGTGATCACATGGAGCTCAGAGAGAGCAGGACTCTCTGTGTGGGGAGACAACTTTTATCTACAGCCAGAAATTACATCTCTGATCTGAACAAGCACCTAAACCGGCACGGGGATGTAGAACTCCTCCGATCCCCCGCTGACATGACCGCTGCAGCTTCCTCCACTGGGTAAACTTCCGACCGACGGCTCCTCTCCTGCAAACAGGTGAAAAGAAGCGACAGGACTTAGTGCAGCTGGACTGAAGAAGCTCAGTGCTGCAGGCTAGATTGTCCAGGTCAGGACACGGTGTCCCTTTCCACTGTGGACTCTCTGCTTCATTCGGAGTCCAGCGCGCCATAGAGAAAAGACCGATCCGAGCGTCAAGCTGCTGCAGACACGGACGTAAATAAAAGGGGCCCTGGGGGCACAGACCCCTGCGCGTTTTTTATGGCAGTTTTGATCTCTGTAGTTTTTACAGTCTAAAACAACGTTCCACTATATTAAATGGATACTGGCTGTTGTTTTTAGGTGTAGGGTTAATATTTAAACCAGGGTTCACAAACTTTTTTGAAGCAAAATTGGAGTTTTAAAATCTATATTAATGCATTTGTGATTAAAAAAGAAGGCAACAGTTTATAAATTGTATTTTATTATAAACTTATTCTATTTGGAGAAAAGGCCTGTGGGCACCTTGTCTGGTTCCTGGGGGCACCAGGTTGGTGATCCCTGGTTTAAACAGTCCAGCCCCTCTTCTCCACCTCCAGCCCCCCCACCCCTGTACTTAATGTCTCTCATGCTTTTCAAATCAAATTTTTATCCTTGCTTGAGAGAAAAGACAACATAAAGAATTTAATTTGAAGGTTACACTCAGAGAGAAATACAGGAGAAACACTTGATTTATTTTTATAAAATCTGGTTAAATAAGCAGAAAATAAGTTTGAATGTTCAACTAATTCCTTCAAGTCAGAGACTAGAATTTTATTTAATTTGTGATTGATGCAATGAGCATAAAGTTAAAAGTTAATAACTAATAAAACAAGTTTTGATAAGAGACTGATTTGATTCAGTTTGATGTGATGGATGCAGAAAGAATAGAATTAGGTCTGTTGATTTATAGCTATTCAGATTGGACACGTTTTTGAAAAGTAACTAAGTAAAGTAATAAGTAAAGTAACTAATTACTTTTGAAAACGAGTAATCAGTAAAGTAACTGGATTACTTTTTTGGTGAAGTAATTAGTAACTAATTACTTTTTCAAAGTAACTTGACCAACACTGCTTCGGAGAGAATGAAGATCAACTGGAACAGAGACTGAGACAAGTCTTTCAGAGATTTGAGAGCAGAGGTCTAACCCTGAACAGAGAAAAGTGTGTTTTTGGACTACAGCAGATCGAAATACTTGGACACGTGATCACAGCAGAAGGAATCAAACCAGACCCAAGAAAGGTCACAGCCATCAGCAAAGCACCCAGACCTGAAAACATCCAATCACTTCGTTCGTTCCTAGGCACTTGTGGATTTCTGATGAAATTCATACCACTCACTCACTAACTCCAACAGAACGTAGTTATTCTCAATGTTACAATCCCCGTAATTTGTGACTGTTCACTGCTGCAGGGTCACCAGCTCCTGCTGCAGCCATCAGCCCTGTTTCTCCCCCTGCCTGCAGTTCCAGCACCAGAGGCATTGCCAGAGCTCCACAGCTGTGCCTCATCACCTAATCACCACTGCAGCATAAAAGGCTGTTTCAGTCAGACAGTCAGGGGAGCAGTTCTGTGCTGTCTCCCCCTGTCTGTGTCTGGTGCTTAGTCTGAGTAGTGCTAAAAGTAAGAGTAAAATTGGAGAGTTGTTTGGTGGCTGGGTTTCTAGCAGTTTCTTAGTAATTTTTGGAGTTTAGGGCTGGGATTCCTTTTTTTTTTTTTTTTAACCCCGTGTCCTGTCCGGCTGTGGAGCAAACAGAATAATGTCTGAGTGCCAAAAACAAGCCCAACAGTGTTGCTGTTTCAGGTGAGAGGTTACAGCCACTGCTATAAAACTCCTCCTGATTTTTGTTTAAATATAACCCCCAAAATCTTTATTAGAATATTTTTATGGTTGATTGGACACGGAGCCTGAAAGTGAAGGGAAGGGTACAGAAAGAGGGATGGGGGAGAAAGTGAAAAGAAAAAGAAGAGAACAAGAGACGTGAAGAATCCACTTCTAGACCTGCAAATAAAGCACAAACAAGCAAGCAAAACAGGGAGAAAAGATACAACAGCAACAAACAGCATATGAATATACAACAGTTGTGATATTCTTCAAATGTATACGTATACACCAGTTCAAGAGAGTTCAGTGTCAACCACAGCCCAAGTCAATGTGTCTGAAAACACCTGAGTCCGTCTTTATGTGAACACCTTGTGATCACCTGTGTGTATATATGCGCGCTTGTGTATGTAAGGTTTCTCTATTAAAACATTCAATAATAAGTTTGAGGAGCCGCAGACCCGCCCCCAAGGCCCATGGAGGCCTTGGGGAGGAGGTCCAGGCCCCAGAAGTCCAGAGGTCACCCAGGGCACGGACACCCCAGGGAGATCGCCGTCAGGGCAGTTGCTAAACTCTCCCCCAGAGGGCGCAGAGGCTCACCCCACGTGGGCCCCCCGGCAGTCACCGCGCTAGAGCCCCTGGGGGGTCGCGGCTAGGAGCTCACAGGCACCGCCTGCAGCCGGCCATCCAGGGTAGATCTAGCCGGAACCAGAGACCTGAGACCCAGGAGCGAACCGGCCCCAGCAGAGGCCCGACCACCCCCGGGGGCCCAGATCCCACCAGGCAGCCACAGGAAGAAGAGCAGGCAGATGCCCCCAGCACCCAGACCCCAAGACACCCCAATACGCCAGCGGAGAAAGGTACCACCAATGCCGAGGCGCAGCCATGGAGGATAGTCTCTACAGAGGAGGGTCTAGCATGTCACAGAGAGAGGGGGGGGGGGACGAAACCTGACAGAAAAACAGTCACACACAGACACAATCACTCTCCCTCCCTCATGCGTGCACACACACATTCCTGCAAACATACCAAGACACACAATAGATGCTATACACCCACTCTCGCTCCCCATGCACTCTCTATGTTCCAGGACCAGGGACCAGCGCCCTAAGGGTGAAGCCGGCTCTGAGATCCAGAAGATGGTCCCTCCCTTACTGAAGTGGGGATAAGCACACCACTGCGCACCCCGCCGCAGCCGAGCAGCCCCCCACTGCAGACCCCGACCAGATGGCCCGATGTGTATGGACTGTGGAACGCTTCAGAACCTATTTGTGGGGAGCCAAGTTTACACTGCAAACTGACCACAACCCCCTCATTTACATGTTCAACTCAGTAAAAGCTACACTGTCACCACCCAGAATACAAAGACTTGGCCTGAGACTACAACCGTTTGACTATAAGATAGAACACATTGCTGGGAGGTCGAATGCAGCTGATTCACTTTCACGATTTCCTTTACCAGAGACAGGCTACAATGACTATGTGGAAACATACGTGGACAGAGTGCTGTCAGTGACCGTGTATGAGGTAGAAGCCATTTGCCTTGAGGACATAAAACAGAAAATGTCTAAGGATGACACACTGAGTCTATTGACAATTGTGGAGATAGGAAAATGGCCAAATCCAATCCCAGATGAACTGCAGCCTTACAAAAGATGTGCAGGAGAGCTCTGCACATATGATGGACTTGTACTGAGAGGGCATAGGGTAGTACTAGTAAAGTAAGTAAGTAAGTAAAGTTTATTTATATAGCACCTTTCACCAAAAATATCACAAAGTTCTTCACAAAAAAATTCAAATTCCATTAGAAATTTGATGAGACACAAGCAGAATTAGACCGTAATACGTTACAGTTTCTGATAAATCGTCCGTTGGATCAGGTCAACTTTACCTTAAAGGATCTTGGGTCAGCTTTGAGAAACGAACCTCACGAGTGCCGCGCCTGGCGCTGCGAATAACTGCAGCCTTGAACGGGAGCGCGCACAAACTTAAGGGATCTACCAAAGGCAGCCGGAGACATTATTCCATAAATAAAAATACATTTTATTAATACAAAAGGAAATATAGTAAAATAATGTCTCCCGCCACACACACACACACACACACACACACACACACACACACACACACACACACACACACACAGGGTCAGACTGACCGAGGGAGCCGAGCAGAGCTAATTTCGCTAGCTGCTATGTTCCAGTCATTCCCATCTGCCTGTATTGCTAAAAGCTGTAATCAGCCAGTGTTCTTTGACTCCCGGAGGCAAATTCGCCCGCATATATCACGCTAGATTTCTCAAATTCGCATCACGGAGTGGCGCTCTGGAGAACCCATAGGAGAGTGCGCAGCACACCCGCCTTTGGTGCACTGTAAGCGGAACAGTCGGGGATTTGAGGCCTATCGTCCCGAGATCCAGGAACATCGACAGATTGCTGTGTAGTCGCTTATAACAGCACCTTTAGCTCTGTGAAACCCTATAATCCATCAGAGAGGTTTTCAGCTCCATAAACGCTGCCAAAATAACACCAGTATAATGAGAAAAACCACAGATTCAGACGAATGAAGTCCACCATTGACCACCAACACAACACAACGGTGCAATGCTGCCACCTACTGGATATACATTTATTATTAGTTTTTTAGCCCTCCACGAACACACAAAAGCATCAGTTGACGTCACATCTGTAGGACAGCGCGGGAAATTCGGGCCCCGAATTGCAGAACATTTTTCAGCTCACAGCCTGTTCAAGGTAATGGTATGATACATGGGTGGCCTCATTCTTTTTTATTTAAAATGCTTCATCACTCATTAACCTAAATAAACTGAACATGCATGATTACTTTTATTAAAATCCTGACCCAAGTTCCTTTAAATTGTCATATTTGATTGTGTTTTATTTTGAAAACCCAAAGCAGATCCAGTTGAAATTTGTAGAGTGTCAAGTAGAGGAGGTGTACTATTAGACACAAGCAGAATTAGGCCGTAATACGTTACAATTTCTGATAAATCGTCTGTTGGATCAGGTCAAAGTATGTCTTAAATGGGCATATTTGATGGTGTTTTATTTTGAGAACCCAAAGCAGATCCAGTTGAAATTTGATGAGTGTCAAGTAGAGGAGATGTACTATTAGACACATGCAGAATTAGTCCGTAATACGTTACAGTTTCTGGTAAATCGTCCGTTGGATCAGGTCAAAGTTGACCTTAAATTGGCATTTTTGATGTTTTATTTTGAAACCCCAAAGCAGATTTGTAGAGTGTCAAGTAGAGGAGGTGTACTATTAGACACAAGCAGAATTAGTCCGAAATACATTACAGTTTCTGATAAATTGTCCGTTGGATCAGGTCAAAATATACCTTAAATTAGTATTTTTGATTGTGTTTTACTTTGAAAAAAGTGTTTTTATGGATTTATGGATGTATTTTATTTTTATGGAATTGTTTTATTTTTGTTTTAAATCTGTATAGCACTTTGAGCTGCCCCAGGCATGAATAGTGCTTTATAAATAAAATTTGATTGATTGATTGATTGATTGATTGAAAACCCAAAGCAGAGCCATTTGAAATTTGATGAGTGTCAAGTAGAGGAGGTGTAGTATTGGGTTAGGGCAGGTCTGAGTTTCATTTACAGGTTGTTAGCTGCTCCTACTACCATAATATTTAACCAAATATTAATGAATAAAAATGCATCAAGAACAGGATATGATTTTTATTTATATGAACACATTTACACATATACATCAAGCCTTTTACTCAGGGAGAAGCTTTAGCATAAAGCTAGTTTACGTTTATTACCATTTTCATATATAGATTTATTTTATTTTATTAATACACTTTTTTTTAGATTGATAATGTTATGGTATGACTGCATGAAATGCAATTGGTAAGTACTTTACTTTGATAATCACTCATCACAGACGTAAATCAAGCCATGTTTGTGAGTCCAAAACCTGCCGGAATTGAGCTTCAATTTTGAAAGGAGCTGGTTAAGATGAACACCGTAATGCCGAGCATTGTGGCGCACGTGAAAATCGAAGGAGGGCTGGCTTGACTGTCGTTTCCGAACTGGAGGCTGGCTTGACGGCAGTCCCAGACTGATAAAGTGAGGAAAGGAATTAGGAGGTGTGTTCTTCTACTGAAACTCAAGAGGTGCTTTCGAGATGAGCCAGTTCTGCGCAGATTCGATCACCGGTGATCGGCACCCATTGCATGCCGGTTAGATTTCTGTTCGACTTGCTCTGATGTCATGCCTATGTAGGCAACGATAACCTCGTGAGATCAAGACAGCCGCAGATTTTGGAGCAAGGCGCTGCAGTTGGGCCCTGTCTATTTAATTTTGTTGGCAAAAAATATACAAAATAGAGATTTGCAGTTTCATGATGACCCAATTTTAATTGAAGGAACTAATATTCTGGGAAAGAAATGTACAAACAAATTTATCAGAGCTCATTTAAATCCTTTATCTACTCCTTTATATAAATATAGATGGGAGTTCTTGAATAGAAAACAATGGAATGAAATCTTCTTACTACCTCATAAATATTTAATCTCCAATAAAGTCAAAGAATTTTTATTTAAAATTGTAAATCGGTACTACCCCGTAAAAGACTATATTTGTCGTTTCAATTCTACTATAAGTAAAGAATGTTCTTTTTGTCAATGTGATGGTGAAAGTCTTGAACATGTATTTGTGGATTGTGCAAAGGTAGCTATGTTTTGGTCTGATTTACAAAGTTTTATTTCTAGAAAAATTGACAAAAATGTGATATTATCAAAACTTCAAATATTACTTATTCTTAAGAACTCTAATTTCACCTCTGAAGAAATGTTTTTGATTAACTTACTATTAATTCTAGCAAAATACTATATTCATAAAATGAAATGGAGTGGAAAACTCCCTTCATTTTACACTTTTAAAGAATCTGATCTAAAGGTATATATTGCCTCTATTAAAAATCTTAATTTACCCAACCAAAAACTTGTTAAAACAATCAGAGTTTTTCAAAAGTTTTCTTTAACTGAATAAGCAGACCCCTTTTTCTGTATTTTCTGTATCCTTTTCTTTATTTTTATCTTGTATGTTATTTGATTTATTATTCTTGTTTGTTTTTTGTTATTCTCTTGACAAGAAATTGGATATATATTATCAACCATATGTCAATTGTCTGGCAAATTGTTCTGATTGAAGTTCATGGTTGTAATATAAATAACTGTTCAATAAAAAAAAAAAAAAAAAAAAGTTGGGCCCTGTCTCAATGGGCTTGTTCGAGATGAACTGCGCCTCGCCTGGAGAACAGACGAGAGCAGGCAGACGCAGCAGGGGGCGTGGCCAAAAGTCTGCTTTTAAGTCGGACAGATTTTCCTAAATGTAGCTCGTGGGTGATGATAAGGCTGAAGATATCGCGTTAATGTCCGTAATAGCAGATGACTTTGCTTTTTTCCAAAATCTTTATTTGAAGTTCAAAGTATTTCAAAAACAAATTCAAGAGTGAACAAGTATCAACAACACTAAAGTAACAAAATAATAGACATATGTCCAGATAGATCAGATCAGTCAAAGAAAATAAACAAGATGATGCTCTGTACTAAATGATCTGATTATAAAAATCAGACAGTAGTTTTATTAGAACTTTATAGAAAATGGAACCAGTCCCTACTGAAAACTCTTTGAAACAAATCACATTTCTCATTGTGGCCTTTATAGTTGACATCATCAACGTGGTATGTTTTTACAATACATATATATATAAAATAACATTTCGCATTCTGCCACAGGATGTTTGGATCAAAACGTGAACCAATCAGATCTGAGATCAGGTGAGAGTCAGGCGTTTCCCGTCATGCCCTCGGTTTTGCAGCCGGTGGAGAGCAACTGCAGCGCCTTGCTCCAAAATCTGCGTCCGCCTTGATCTCACGAGGTTATCGTTGCGTAGGCATTACATCAGAGCAAGTCGGCGTCAAGTCGGACAGAAATCTAACCGGCATGCACTGGGCGCTGATCACCGGTGATTGGATCTGCGCAGAACTGGCTCATCTCGAACGCACCTAATACTCACACTTCCACCCTACGGTCTTCAGTGAAGTGCACTTGGTAGAAGTGCACAGAAGGGTTCGAGTGCGTAGTGAACAAGTGCGCACTTAACTGCAGCATTTGGGACAGCGATCAGGTCACGTGTCTCCGCGGCTTCAAATGAGGTTTTTTTCCCAAACCTTTATTTACACCAAAAAAGTCCAAACTCTCAATGGGAGGCAACAACTGTTCAATACAACAAAATAGAACATAAAACAAGCATTACAAGGTCTGTCAGCTGGTATAAACTGTTTGAGCATCAACATGTGAATATAGAAGGCTTTACTAATCTAATGTAACACACATTACTTAAAAAGACAAATATTTCTTTAGACTTTATCCTTAAATAGATTTTTCATAAACATCAGATATGTGATGAATGAATTCAATTTTTAAATCATTTATGGAGGGTTTCTTGTTTTTCATTTACATTTATGAATATGATATTTACCCATATTACAATATTACATAACATAAAAAGATCTTTTGACAAACTGATGTATAAAGTCTGTACTGCTGTCATTTCTTCTATTTTTATTCTCATCCAATCCACCAAGTTCTGACAGAGTTTAGCCAGAGTTTGAGGAGAAACAAAAGATGATCAGTTCTTTCATCGTCTTTACAGCAGAATCCACAGAAAGGCTCCACCTCAGACCTGGATCTGCTGCTGGGTAGAATCCTTTAATGATTTTAAATAACATTTCTTTAACTTTGGGGAGAATAGGCCACTTTAAAAGCTTCGTATGTATTTGTTATTTGTTATCCTATTGTTGTTTTTGAGTTACTCTTCAAAATGATGCAGCCAGTCGCTGTTTCTGCTGTTTTGCTGCTCAAAATAATTTTTGAAACAGCAACAAGTAATAATAGGTGCGTTCGAGATGAGCCAGTTCTGCGCAGATTCGATCACCGGTGATCGGCGCCCATTGCATGCCGGTTAGATTTCTGTCCGACTTGACGCCGACTTGCTCTGATGTCATGCCTACGTAGGCAACGATAACCTCGTGAGATCAAGGCGGACGCAGATTTTGGAGCAAGGCGCTGCAGTTGCTCTCCACCGGCTGCAAAACCGAGGGCATGACGGGAAACGCCTGGCTCTCACCTGATCTCAGATCTGATTGGTTCACGTTTTGATCCAAACATCCTGTGGCAGAATGTGAAATGTTATTATATATATATATATATATATATATATATATATATATATATATATATATATATATATATATATATATATATATATATATATTTATTTATTGTAAATTCATGCCACGTTGATGATGTCTAACTATAAAGGCCACGATGAGAAATGTGATTTGTTTCAAAGAGTTTTTAGTAGGAACTGTTTCCATTTTCTATAAAGTTCTAATAAAACTACTGTCTGATTTTTATAATCAGATCATTTAGTACATAGCATCATCTTGTTTATTTTCTTTGACTGATCTGATCTATCTGATATATGTCTATTATTTTGTTACTTTAGTGTTGTTGATACTTGTTCACTCTTGATTTTGTTTTGAAATAGTTTGAACTCCAAATAAAGATTTTGGAAAAAAAAGGAAAGTCATCTGCTATTACGGACATTAACGCGATATCTTCAGCTTTATCATCACCTACGAGCTACATTTAGGAAAATCTGTCCGACTTAAAAGCAGACTTTTGGTCGCTTCCCCTGCTGCATCCGCCTGCTCCCGTCTGTTTTCCAGGCGAGGCGCAGTTCATCTCGAACAAGCCCAATTTTGAGCAAAATAAAGTGGAGAAACCGCTACCTTCGCGCGAGACTCTAATGCAGCAATGACTTATGGGTAATACCCTTGGCTGAAGTCTGCTCCGATGTAGACTTCGGCGAAGTGCGTAACGAGGGTGGAAAAGGGGGCGGGGATAGGGTCTGGTGTCTCCACCCAGGAGAATGGGGACACCCTAAGCACTTGCGCACCTCAGCGGAAACGCGCAACTGAGGGGCGCGAGGGTGCAAGTGCGAGTATTGGGACCGGGCCCGATCTCAGATCTGATTGGTTCACGTTTTGATCCAAACATCCTGTTGCAGAATGCGAAATGTTATTTTTCTTATATATATGTATATTGTAAAAACATGCCACGTTGATGATGTCAACTATAAAGGCCACAGTGAGAAATGTGATTTGTTTCAAAGAGTTTTCAGTAGGGACTGTTTCCATTTTCTATAAAGTTCTAATAAAACTACTGTCTGATTTTTATAATCATATAATTTAGTACATAGCACCATCTTGTTTATTTTCTTTGATATGATCTCTCTGGATATATGTCTATTATTTTGTTTACTTTAGTGTTGTTGATACTTGTTTACTCTTGAATTTGTTTTTGAAATACTTTGAATTTCAAATAAAGATTTTGGAAAAAAAAAAAGCAAAGTCATCCGCTATTACGGACATTAACGCGATATCTTCAGCCATACCATCACCCACGAGCTACATTTAGGAAAATCTGTCCGACTTAAAAGCAGACTTTTGGCCGCGCCCCCTGCTGCGTCCGCCTGCTCTCGTCTGTTTTCCAGGCGAGGGGCAGTTCATCTCGAACAAGCCCAAGACCTCACTGACGTTCATAAAGGCGCTGCAGAGGACGCGAGACTTAGAAGGAACGCGTCCTATTAGGGATCAGACTGGATAAATTATTCTTGAAGGATGTTTAATTACACAGCAGGTGATTAAACGTACAGTTGCAGATTTTGTTCCCTGAAATCGGACAAACATGTATTCATGAAGAAACATTCGATGCGCGAAGCTTGTTTGATGCGTAATCCGTGCGTAAAAGCTGTGCGTAAAATTCATCCCATCCGTGTTTGACTCTTGTGTTTTCATTTCAGCTTTAATGATGCGGTCACGTTCAGTGCGGATCTTTGTAGCAGTCTTGGCTCTGCTACACATCCCACCTGGCGGCGCAGACACTGGAACATTTCAAGGCGTTTTCCCTCACCCAAACAAATACAACCCGAACGAATCAGAGGGCTGTCTCCAGCCGCCCATCGGTGGACTAATCTCCCGCGGGACGGGTTCTGTAACGTCAGCCGACGAGGTGCTGGAGTCCAGCCAGGAAGCGCTGCTTGTCACGGAGCGTCGGTACCTTCGGATGGACTGGTGCAAGACGCAGCCGCTCAAGCAAACAATCCATGAGGAGAGGTGCCTGAGCCGCATTATCATCAACCGATTCTGCTACGGACAGTGTAACTCCTTCTACATCCCGCAGCACACGTACCAGGACGGGAGCATCTTTCATTCCTGCTCGGCTTGCAGACCCAAAACATTCAGCACCGTCACGTACACCCTCTTCTGTCCAGGACAGACGCCCAGTACGCGGAGGAAGCGCGTCCAACGCGTCAAGCAGTGCCGGTGCACATCCGTTAAAACGGAATAAACCAATGTTTGGCTGATAGGAAAACAAAAGAACAGCTAATTTGGACTATAAATGTGAGGAACGTGACTGAATTTTTTCATGATAAAAAAATCTGACTGATTGTTGGCACCTACTGATGCCTAAGGATTTCAGTGCCTGTGGGAAAGTTTACAGCATTTTTAAGTAGATGCTGGCTGAGAGACGGTCTAGAAATTTGACTTCAGAGTGGGTTTCCACGTGGATTTGAAGTGATGTAATGTATTTATTTGTGAAGTGATGTAAAGTATTTTATTTTTTGTACAAACTGATACACATTTCTCAATTAGCTGTAAATTATTCCTGCACCACTTAGGTGAACCCTTACAGAAAAACCACACGAATTTCACATGTAGACATCACATGTGAGACCATGTGTAACACATGTGAACTACATGTAAAAAACATGTTTTCCACATGTTTCCTGTGAATTTGGAACAAAAAAATGTGAACTTCACATGGGGAGAAAGAACATGTTTTCACATCTAAAAACATGTTAAATTAAAGCGGCTCTCTGGAGCATTTTTCTCTGTATCAAAGTTTTCTAAATGTTTTAAATGATATTTCAGGTCTAAACTATGATCTATGGGTTGAGTTCCACAACATCTGTCATTCTGATGAAGACCCTCCTTCCTCCTAGAGACCCCTTTCCATTATTTCTTGCCGCCAACATTTTTTAGCGAATGAAATTCAAATTTCTGCATTCTCTCAACATGCATGCGCATCGACCAAAGCTGTACCAGTAGGGGGCGCTGTCGTACAGGACGCTCCGTGTGTTTCTCTGTTCCACGGCTCATTTCTACTAAAAACCTACCCATTCTCCAGCTAAAGACAGATTTATTTTTATTTTTAAACCTTTCACCTCACAGAATGGCAAGGCTTGACAGGGTTACGCGTTTATTTTGGTCAGAAAGTTCATCCAGGGCCGAGTCAAGTTCAGCTTCAGAGTCCAGCAGCAGCTCTCTGCTAACAGAGCTAATATCAGAAGCAGCAGGGACAGAGAGGGCTCATCAGACCCTCGTACTGTTGGAATAAGAGTTGTGAACTGTGAGTGATTAAACCCTACACATTGAGCTGTACAGTTCATACCCGCAACGTATATGCACCGTGTGCACGCGCGCACACGCGACCGGACGTGCGTGTCGAGATGTTTTGAGGAGGAGCCTTTGGACGTTAGATTCAAAAACTGCTCTCTTGATGAAATCCTCCAGATTGCTGCTTTAACATGTAAAACACATGTGCAACCCATGTTTCCCGTGTTAATTTGGAACACTTTTAACATGTTCATGTGTTCCCATGTGGTCACATGTTTTTGCACATGGGTTTACATGTAAAAAACATGTTAAGTTCATGTGTTTTTTCCATAAGGGAAGGTAAAACAACAGTCAGCTATTACATCATATTTTGTTTTGCGCAGATAAGTGTGTTATTTTGGGAAAATATTTCCAAATATTAAAGTTTGCATGTGAGAATCAATGCAAAATGTACATTTTGATGTAAGAAATAACACAGCTGAAGATATATTAAATATTGAAATCTTACATCTCATTTAGCAAACTATGAAGCTGCTTTGCAAATGTGATGAAAAATGACACATTTAAATTGTGTTTTTATCAAGGAGAGTGTTTTGGTGTCTTGGTTCACTTTCATTCTTTTCCAGCTTTGTTTTTGCAACACTTGAACTTCTTAAGACATGCTGGTTTCCTTCTGACGCAGTCGCTCTTTCTGTTGGGAGTAAAGTATTAAATTAAAACTATAGACAAGCAATTAGTTTATAAGTAACATGACAGACATGATTTACTATTTACTCTCTTTGGTATTTAAATCGTGCATTTGATACAATCCTATTGCCACATTTTTGAACGTTGGATTGCCTCCTTAAGTCTTACCAAGCTGTTGGGGTTGATCTTTCTTGTCTCCACTTTCTTTTCTCCTGTTATCCTCCTCACTGACTGCTGAGCCTCTTTTAACCTGTTAATTGATAAAAAGCATTTGGAAAATAAATGATGATAAATACGGGAAGAGGGATGGAATAAGTTGGTGAAATTGTAATGCTGCAGTGTTTCAGAGTTTAGTGAATAACTAAATCAATTTTCCTACAATAAAACTGAGATGCTGCATTAGAAAAGGTGATATTACAGACGTATAAACATTCACATGGAGCTCATTCCTACCTCTCCTTTGAGATGTCCTTCTTCTCCCTCTTCCAGCTGGCCTTAAAGTCAGCACAGAACTCAAACCAGAGCATGAAGACGTGACCAGTCATCACCTCCTTCTCTTCTGTCTTGGACTTCAGTCCAAAGTACAGAACCAGGTCATGAAAACTGAACACAAAACAAGAAGAGCAAAGTGAATACTTTTTAATAAGTTAAACTTGATTTTAGTTTCAGCTTCTTAATATGTGAGGTCATTCCACCAGCAGATGCTTTTGGTTAAATATTTTTGGAATCTCTGCTCTAATGTTAGTCTGTACACTGCAAAAACTGATTTCTAAGAAAGTAAAATAGCCTTGATTTTAGACATTTTGACTTATTTTTGTCTAAGAAGAAAATATATTCTTACAGTTCTACTTGAAATAGGCTAAATCTTCTTAAATATGATCAAATTTTCTAGATTTGAGCAAAAAAAAAATCTGCCAAGGGTAAGCAAAATTTGCTTGGTTAGATTCCTTAAAACTAGCAAATTGTTCTAAATGCAGCAATTTTTTGCTATTTTTAAGGAATCTAGCCAAGCAAATGTTGCATTGGCAGATTTTTTTTTTTTCTCAAATCTAGAAAATTTGACCATATTTTATCACATGAAGATTTGGCTTATTTCAAGTAGGGCTGTAAGAATATATTTTCTTTTTAGACAAAAATAAGACAAAATATCTAAAAACAAGGCTATTTTTTTGTAACTTTTAATTTTTCCCCCCTTCCATCATGTGCCACACCGTGGTTATACAAAACACATAAACAGAAGTTACAAAAAAATAAATAAACAAAATAAAAACAAGTACAATTAAAACACAATATACATTTATACCGTTTTCTCCCTCCTAATGATTTCATAAACACTTGATGTAGAATTAAATCAAAACATATAAGTAATAATAACACTAACAGAAAATAAATAAAATAAAGTGTTTCCCTTTTTGGTAGTTGACTCTTCCTGATGTCAGATAATTCTATCTATTTCAAGAGTAATTAAACCTCTTCTTCCTTTCTCCATCTCTGTTCCCCCTTGTTATCTTCTATTTATTCAGATGCTACATCATCACCTCATGTCTTATTATATGTTACCCTCAGTTTTTATATAACTCTCCCATTTAACCCACAGTCTGTGTCTCATTTGAAGATTTCCTCTAATCTTATATGTTAGCTGCTCCATTTCTTTGACTTGTTCCATTAAATCTCGCCACTTCTCCACTCCAGGACTTAGTTTCTGAAGCCAATTTTTTGTCATAAGTTTAAGAGCCGTTATTCTCAAGATTCTTATAAGATACTTATCCTTCATTCTTGTTATCTCTTTTGGCATTTTGTCTAACATGACAAACTCATGGTCAATATGAAGGTCTATCTTCATTACCTTACTTATTTCTTTACTAATATTTATCCAATATGTTTTCAAAATGGGACAGGACCAAAAGATATGAGTATAATTGGCCTGGTTTTCACCACATTCTCGCCAACAGTCTGATGTTACTGATTGTTGAAATTTAGCTTGATTGATTGGTGTTAAGAAATATCTCATCTGAATCTTCCAGGCGTATTCTCTCCAGAATTGAGATGCAGTTGTTTTATTTGATGATAGGCTTATTTCTTCCCAGTCTGATTTAGATATGGTTATGTCCAGTTCTTCCTGCCATCTGATTTTTTGTCTTAGTTCTTCTGGTTTGTCACTTTCCAAGATGCTATATAATACAGAGATATGATGTTTGACACTAGCACACTTGTAATTCTTGACTAAAAATTTAACTAAGGAATGAAACTCTGTGATTGTTTTCTTCTGTATGTCACTCTTTTCTATATAACTTCGGACCTGTAAATAACCAAAAAAATGAGAAGATGGCAGATTGTATTGTTGTTGTAGTGTTTCAAATTCTACAATACCTTTTTTATCTATTAACTGTCCAAATATATCCAGCCTTTCTTACTCCGGCTTTTAAAGTGATAATATGCAACTTTTTCATATTTTTAAATTTTTTCCTTGAGCCAGTATGTGCTAATATGACCCCTTTACAAAGTTAATGAAAAGTCACTTAGCCCCATCTGGTGATTACAGCCGGAAAACCACGATTGTAAGATCTCCGTCGTCGTCCCGGTACCCAGGAAGTCACGTGTCTCACGAGGGTTAGGCTAACCCAAAGTGGCTAGCTGTTATGCTAGCGCTGGAGTGTTTTTAGCTCATGATTCCTGCTTTTTTTCAATCTCTCCCTGCTTGAACACAGCTGATTTCTTTGAAAGAGTAAATAACCGCTCCTGTAGAAAGCTATGAAGGCTGAGGAGACATTTCAACAGGTAGATATTGGCGTTTAGAAGCTGAAACGATCTGGTAACTTGTTTAATGCAGTAATTTCAAATGGACACCAGAGGGAGCCCAAAACAAGCAAAACTGCATATTATCACTTTAAACAATTCCCTTCTTTATTTGGTCTAAAATCAGGATCTGTGCTAATTTCTCTTAATAATAATAATGCATCAGTTTTATATAGCACTTTTCTAGGTCACTCAAAGACGCTTTACAGAGTTGCATTATTCATTCACACAGTCATTCTCACTGGTGGTGGTAAACTATGACGTGTCTGTAGCCACAGCTGCCCTGGGGCAGACTGACAGAACCGAGGCTGCCATTCTGTGCCATTGGCCCTTCTGACCACCACCAACATTCACACTCACATTCACACAGGTGAAGTGTCTTGCCCAAGAACACAACGACAATCTTGCCCAAGGACACAACGACAATCTAACCCAGCCAGAGCTGGGGATTGAATCGGTGATCCTCTGGTTACCAGACTGGCCACTCTACCAACTGAGCTAATGCCACCCCAAATACTAAAAGTTCTTGTTGTATTCTTACATTTCTTCTTACTTTATTCCATACCATTAATGTATTTTGAAACCATTTATTGTCTATTTTTTGTTTGTTTATTTTCGTTGTAAATGGCAAAAGTTTCCCTACCTCTCTACATTGGTGTAATTCTATCGACCTCCATTTTGCCTCTATGTTATCATTTAGTAGTTTTTGTAGTGCTTGAATTTGAGCTGCGTAGTAATAGTGCTGCAGGTTTGGGAGAGCCAGTCCTCCTAATCTTTTAGCTAATTTAAGCGTTTTCATTTTAACTCTTGGTTTTTTACTATCCCAGATAAACTTCACTAACAATTGATCCCAATATCTAAACACAACTGGGCTGACGTATAGGGGTAGTGCCTTGAATAAAAATCAAAATCTAGGGAGTACATTCATCCTTATAATATCGATCTTTCCAAATAGTGACAGAGGGACCAGACTCCATCTATTTAAATCCTGTTTAATTCTTAATTCAAGTTTATCATAATTACAATTATATAATAGTTCCATATTCTTAGGTATTTCTATTCCCAGATATTTAATTTTACCTCTATCCCATTTCCATGGAAAATCCTTTTTTAACTCTGGTGAGATGGGCTCTCCTAAGTTTATTGCCTCACATTTATCCATATTCAATTTATATCCAGAAACTCTACTATATTCATTAATGTTATTCATTAATACTGGCAGAGTTTTCTCTAATTCAGTTAAATATAAAATAATATCGTCAGCAGCATACAATGCTAATTTGTGATGTGTACCTGCAATTTCCACTCCTTCAATTTCCTCATTTATTCTAATTTTAACTGCTAGTGGTTCAATACATAAGGTAAAAATGAGTGGTGAGAGAGGGTCTCCCTGTCTCGTTCCCCTTCTGAGTTTAAAATGATTTGATAAAGTACCGTTAGCTCTAACTTGTGCTTTGGAAGTTTGGTACATAGTCTGAAGCCAAGAAACAAACTGAAACCAAAGCTTCGACAAGTCTCAAGAGAAAAAAAAAACAAGGCTATTTTACTTTCTTAGATATCAGTTTTTGCATTGTATTCAATTTGATTTGTTATAGATCTGCAGGTTTTCAGTGTAAAACTTTCTTAGATTTTTAATTCACCATAAGGATATGATATATAATATAATATATAGAACATTTTTAAAGCTCTTTTAATGGTCATTTTCACAAATTATTTTTTTTTACATTTGATCATTTATTCATTCATCCATTCATTCATGAAGGTAGAGGTCTTCGTGTTGCACAGAACTGAGTGATTCTCTACCTTTTTTGTACCGTCATTTGCTGATAGGAAGTCTCCGCATGATCTTTTCTTGCTGCAAAGAAACAGAAATGCTGATATTTTACTTTGTCCTCTCAGTATTTCCTATGCCCTATGAATCTGAATTTGTGGATTTAAATACTAGGAGGAACACAGTGAGGAGCTGTTTTATGAAGATAACCTTGTCTGATGGAGCCAGACGACCATTTGGCCCAATTAAAAACACCAACTAGAAAAGGTTGCATTTCTTGCAAAAATGCAAAGTTTGAATGCATTTAATGCTGAATGAGTCAGCTGAAATTGCCTGAAACCAGCTGAATGAAGCTCAAATGAGCTGAAAATTAGCTAAACTTTAAAGATTTGCTGAAAATTTTGAATTGTTGAAGTTTAATGTATAGCTTAAAGTTATTACATTTGAATTATTAGGTTTAGAAATATTTGAACTGTTGAATTTTATTTTTTAATCTGCTGAAAAACTTTAATTCAGCTGTAAAGATTGGATAAACCTGTGTAAATAGCTTAAAAACTGATTAATAGCTTAATCTAAGCCGAACTGTGTAAATACAGTTAAATCAGTGTAAGACAGACTGAGAAACAGCTGAATCTAAAGTTTAAGTTAGCAAAACAAACTGCTACATCCTCTGAAAAATGGTTAAAAACTGAAATTAATTTCCACATAAGCTAAACTGAGGTAAGTCAATGAAGGCCGGGAAGAGATGAAACAGTTAAAACTGGCTGAAACCTGATGAACTTTAGTTAAAATAAAATTGAAATGTCATAAAAAGCAGAATACCTGATTTGTTGAAATTTAAGAGTTGAAATTTGTTTAAAAAGTGCATTTTAGATGAAAAGATTGCTTAAACATTCAAATGGTTAGCAACATAAAAATAGCAAAAGGCAATAACTTTCAAGAGTTTACACCAGCAGAAAAAGTCAAAATTCTCGCAACACCTTGAAAAAGAATTGCTAAATAGTAGAAGATTAGCTAAACAGTACAGTGTAAGAAAGACATTAAGGTAATGCAGAATGGTAGAATGTTAGTTAAAATATAAATGGGTAATTGTAAAGCAAAAAGGTAGTTAAATAAACTGACAGATAAGCAGCTTAATCAAAAGTTGACTTAAAAAAAACAGCTCAAACCTCTGAAAATGTCTAAAGACCAGAGCTAAAATGTATTCCTAGCTAAACTGTTTGAAGAAAGGTTTATTAGTAAGGGACATACAGAGAACACCTGTATAAGTTTAAGGGTTCAAGGTGTGTCTCCAATTCAGGAAGCTGTCATACATCAAAAAGAGTGGAGGCAGCTTCAATCATTTAAAGTGGTTGTGTGGAGCGTTAACTGTTGATTTGCAATGTGATTAGAAAAAGATGGTCTGAGATTCCAACATGGTTCCTCAATATTTTTGAGTCCAAAGTCTCCTGATTATTTTAAAACAAGAATTAAGTTTCTATGACAAAGTGTGTCAACACAGCAGGCTCTAAAACATTAGTTTTAGCAGAAATTCTAGGGTTTAAAGCCTGTCATTGCGATTTTTGACGCAGTCTTTTAGGAATAACTTCACCATAGTTTATTGAAACACTATGAAATTTTCAACCAAACATCACAAGAAGAAGCTGATCGATTTGATATATAATTTGTCTGGGTTGAACTTTTCAGTTGCGTGCAAAATGTGCAAAAACTAACTCAATTTTAAGCTAACGTGCTAGCATTAGCATGCTAACACTGGGTATAATGTGTTGCCATGCTAAAAGTGTAAAATTTTTTGCATTAGCATGTTAATACACACAGGTTATGTTAGCATGCTAATGCTAATGTTAGCATTTTGTTCTGGGTCATCTCTGGTCCTGGTCCAGGGTCTAGACCTGGTTTCAGGTTGGATTCTGGTCAAGCTGTTGTTTCTGGCTCTGATACCGCTCAATTTCTGTGATTAAAAGGTCTGGTCCTGGCTCCTTCCCAAGTCCTGGTTCTAGTTCCAAATCTAGTCCTGGTCCAGAACCAGAATCAGGTCCAGACTGGAGATCAGGATCAGAACCAGGACCAGGACAGAGTTCTAGTCCTGGTCATGTTCCTGAATCTAGACCTGGCTCTGGTCCTAGTTCTATTCTAGGACCACCATTCTGTATCTGGTCCCAGGGATGGTAATGGCCCAGGTTCTGGTTTTGGTCCCTGGTCTGGATCTTGTTCTGTTTATGGTCCAGATCCTGGGTCTGATGTGTTCCTGGTTCTGTTTCTGGCCTAAGTCCTGGGTCCAGACCCTGGAGCTGCTTGTGGTCCTGGTACTTGTCTAGGTCTTGGGTCTGGTCCTTGTCTTGGTTTTGGTCCTGGATCTGGCTAACGTCCTGGGCTTAGACCCAGTTCTGGTTCTGATTTTTGGTTCTGGTCCTGGAACTGGCCTAGGATCTGGGTCTAGACCCATTTCTGGTTGTAGTCCTGGTTCTAGACCCGGTTCTAGTACTGGTTCTGGGTATGGTCAGGTTCTGGGCATGGACCCAGTTTTATAGTCCTGGTCCAGGTTGTAGTCCAGGTCCTGGGTCTGGTTCTGATCCTGGATCTGGTCCAGCTGCTGTGTCTGGCTCTGATACTGGTACAGTTATGTGCTTTAAAACACGTGTTATTGTTGCACAGTGGGAAATTGTTGTTTTTCTTTGTTTTTGCATGCGCATGCTTTGATTATTTGTATTTATTTGTATTGATTGATTTGTATTGATTATCTGTATTTTTCTGCATGATTTGTATTTTGCATGATTATATTTTCCCCTGTAAACCCCTCTGAAAACTCTCATGAACCTGACCTGGCTGCAAAAACTGAGGGGCGGAGTATTCAGCTGCCAAGGCACAGGTGAATCTCTTTGGCTAATTAACAATCAGTTAAAGGGGAGTCAGCTGTGGATTGGAGAGAGGAGAGGCTTGACAGCAGAGCTTGACAGCAGAGCAACGGTCCAGACACACATCTCCCTCCAGAACCATTGGGTCCAGAAAAGATGCTGCATCTACCAGGAGCGAGATTCCTGAGGGCGGACAGAGTTCAGCGGACGATGAGGGCAGAGGAGGGACCTCTGCCCGCGCTTGTAAATGCAGTTTCTGTACTCCTTGTGAAAAGGGTTTGCAATCGTCCAGTGCTGTGGGTCCCAGATACTGGCCTGTCCGTCTGGTTGCAGCCCGCCCAATGACGGTGTGACACGGCGTGAGGGAGCAGACTGTCTGGAGGCCAGGATGGACTATTGAAGCGTGACGGGGAGCGCGCCAGGAGGAGAACACTGCAGAGGCGGAGATTAATGGTGCCAAATAAGGGGTGGCCCCTGCTTGGGTGAATAAGACTCTTTGGACAGTTTTGTTTATCCTGGTTTTATTATGACTATTTTTACTTAGTTTTTAATTTCATTTATATTGTTCTTATCTGGTTTTATCCAGTTATTGTGACAGAGGTGGAAATAAACCCTCTGTTGATTCAAACTGCATGTGTTTGTGTATTTTGGGTTTTGAGTAATTGCTCCCCCTTGGTTAGAAGTCTTGGGTCCCTTGACCAGCCGGTCACATTATCACAACACTTTCACGACACACTGAGTAATAATAATAATAATAATAATAATAATAATAATGCATCAGTTTTATATAGTGCTTTTCAGGTCACTCAAAGATGCTTTACAGAGTTGCATTATTCATTCACACAGTCATTCTCACCGGAGTAAAGCATTAACCAATCAGCTTGGACTTTGTCTTTGCCCAGCGACAACCCTGGCCAATCAAAAGCAGCAGTTTTGCTGAGTCATTCTCAAGTCACATGCATTGAAAATGTGCCTTCAATACATGAGTTCCAAGCTTAGTTCTAGACCTCTCTGGTCCTGGTTCTGGTCCAGGTTCTTAATCTGGGTCTGGTCCTGGTCCAAGTCCTGGATGTTGTTGTGGCTCTGGTCCCTACTCTGATCCTGGTCCTGCATCAGTCATTTCCAGGTTAAAACCAGTGGAACTATGTCCCTTTGATCTGTTCAGTGTTTATAAAGGCTAACGAGCTGATGATGATGATGATGTGATGAAGATGATGGACACCTGTGACACTGTTAAAATACAGCAGGAAAAGGCAAGTTGTAGGGCTCGAACAAATCACTGTCTTTGGGAAAACGTTTGACCAATTAAAAAAATTAAAAATCCGTGAGTGACAGCAGGCTTTGGAGATGTCAAGTCTCAATTTTTGTAGACCTACGTTAATATTTGAAGGAGATATGGAGATAGACAAATCATGTTTCTTTCAGAAACTTCTAGACTGCTCATGAGGCATTTAATAATTGACCGAAAATGAACTGATTTCTCCTGGCTTTGAGGTGATTTATGAACGAGCCATACTACCTATGGCCCAAACAAGCAGATATTCTGAAAGAAGACAAAAATACCTACATTTTAATGTATAATTTGATGTTCTTCAAACTGAGTGAGAGTAGTTACAGTTTGAAATAAAAATTTCTCCTAATCCAAAATGTGCTGCCAGTTAGAGGGCGGTGATGATATCGCTAGAGTGGGAGAGACGTTTGAGATTTACGATCCACCTCTGAACAAAATTGTCCTGCTCCCACAGTTTTCACAGCACATGTATGAATTATACATCTATGATTAGGAATTTTTGTTACCTTTCAGAAAGTGTAGCTCTCATGTCTGTGTGTCTCTCACAAATCGACCTAGTTGGCAGAGAATCTGCCTTTTTGCTTCTATCTTTTTCATTATATTTTTGAGGGTTTTTTAAAATCTGACCTCTGAAATGTTCCTCAAGTTTAACTCGTCATATCTCAGGAATGGTTAAAGATATCAACAAGCTGAATCATTCAGGAATAGCTGAATGTCTTGTGAGTCTTAGACAGGACGAGATGGATGCATGGATAAAAATTTCAAATTCAGAGCATGACAGAATAGGACTGAGCTTAGCAATGTTCCTGAGATGAAAGAAGGAAGAGCGAACCAGAGAACTGACATGGGTCAAAGGTTACACCCAGATATCTGACTGAGGGTTTGATAAATGAGGCAAGGTGACCAAGAGAATCCCTGACTTTGGGGACAAGGTTATCGGGAGCACAAATAAGGATTTCAGTCTTTGATTCATTTAATTGTAAGAAGTTCTCAGCCATCCAGTGTTTAACAAAGTCTAAAGGCCTATTCATACTCCACGAGAAGAAAGAATTTTGTTCTCGCTGGGGGGGCTGCGAGAACAAAATGACGTAATTTTGTTCTCGCAGACCCAGTTCGGCAGCGCTAACGGCTTGTTCTTGTGCACATCAGCCGGGTTGAACTTTTTTCGGCAGGATGTCCAAGAACAACTGCTGTGATTGGTCAGAAAGGGAGGATGAGCGTGGTTACTGCGGGTAGCGGTTGACGTTTTTCTCCGGCGCTTGCTGTGCTGCTTTGTGTGGACGGACCGAGGAGTCCGAGTCACGGTCTGGATCGACCCGAGCTAGGAGGACCAGCGTGAACCGCGAGGGTTTGCGCCGGAGACCCGTATGCCTCCGCTCCTCCGTAGCGAGGACGGATCGTTTTAAACTGCACACACAAACACAACTGATACGCACACCCATTTGATACGTCACTGAAGCAGTTCGGCAGCTGAGTTCTCGGGGAGTATGAATGCTCCCTGCCGAAACAAACTTTTTTCTTGTTCTCGGCGCTCCCCAGCGAGAACAAATTTCTTTCTTCTCGTGGAGTATGAATAGGCCTTAAACATGACAGCAGCAGCTGTAGTTTAGAAATCTCATTGGGTTTAAAGGAGATGTACAGTTGAATGTTGTCAGCATAGAGGTGGTAAGAAATGTCCTTGAAAGAGCTGAGGACATGCTGAAGGGGGAGCAGATAAAGGAGTAATGGCAAAGGGCCCTGTCCTACTTCTTTCACTTTCACTTCCGGGATGTTCTGCCCCAAAATGTGTCCGGGCAGATTAATGCCAATCCAAGCAGTGAGGAAATGCGGCAGACAGACAGCTGGATTGGCTGAAGTTTTTAGAGAACTGCGAGACAACCACTTTATTGATTTCTTTCGTTTTTTTTAAATCTCCACAATATATTTATGGCTAGACTATGTTGGAACATTGTTAAGAGGCTTTAAAAAAAATGTTAAAAAGCTACGGTACATTGTTTACCTGGCTACTGAGTATGCCTTTAACCTGGATTGAAGTGGTGGGTTTTCCAGAGGAGAAACGTCACTCCGGCCACTTCAGCGCCAAATGTTTCACTTCCTGTAGTCAGACAGAGCAGAGAGGAGTCCGGTTCTGTCTGGGTCACGCAGCAAATTCATGCGTGGTTCCGAACTGTGTCGGAGGAGCGCGCACAAGTCACGTGCGCTGCCCAAGTCTGTCAGGCGAGGTGGTGCAGGAGTGTAAAGGACCCAAAGGCAGGATGGATAAACTCAAAAAAGGGATTTATTACAAAAAGGGGATCAAAACACAAACTGAGGCACAGAGGTAAAAGAGGACTAAACTAAGTAAACTAAACTGGGAAGAACTAACAAGACTAAGACTAGAAGATAAACAGGACTAGAGCTGGGGGAGACAAGGCAGACGAACGAGCACAGAGACATGACACAGCAGGGCTTAAATACCAAAGGATCAATCAAGGGAGAACGAGAGGCAGGTGTGGACAATCACAAGACAAGACACCTGAAACACAGAGCACAGAGGGGAAACTAAAAATAGAACCACCAAAACACAGACTGACTAAAGTAAACACAAAGACTGGACTAAAGCTATAACACAAAAGACCTAAACTAAAGAGGATGACTAAAACACAGATGACCAGAACTAAGAACACAAAGGACTAAACTAAAGAGATAAATCTAAAACAAGAACAAACCCAACAGCAGGGGGGGCTGGAGGCTAGGGCACGACAAAGTCCTGCGCTCTCACAGTAACCAAAGCCCGCAGCTTGTCGCTAGGAAACTGAAACGAACTGAGAAGTTTCCTGATAAAGAGTTGCTCAAACAGACTAGATTATTCACATCAGAAGTTGGAGAGCTCGCTCTCTCGCGCGCACCGAGCAGAGGAAAGCGTGCGTCATGCAGCGTCTGCTGCAGGAGGGAGGAGGAGCAGACAGGTGGAGGAGATCGAAGCACACAGGTAGAGGTAGGAGTCAAACTATGAATAGGAAACTCCCCATGTGCACAAGCTCCCTCAGGTATATATATATATATATATGTGTGTATATAGATTTAAATATACTACATGTAGATATGATAGATTAATATACGGTTAGATGGATGGATGATAAATGATGGATGGATGAATGGATGGATGAATAATGATGGATGATAAATGATGGATGAATAAATGATGGATGATAAATAATGGATAAATGATGGATGGATGAATGGGTTAATATACAGATGGATGGATATCTCTCCATGTCCATCACATGACCTTCCACTGGATGTAGAATTAACTCATTTAGATGGTCAAATCCATATTTACAGTTATTTTGGTGAGAGTAACTAAAAGTAATGCAAAAGTAGTGTAATGCCTTACATTTAAAAAACAGTAATATTGTAATGTAAGGGATTACTTTAAAATGACAGTAACAAGTAATAAATAATGCATTACAGTTTTGAAGTAACATGCCCAACACTGGTGGAGATAGCCACAGAGAAATAACGCTCTGAGAGATATGACGAGAACCACTCTAGCACAGGTCCTGATTGACCAACCCAGTGTCTCAGCCTATCAAGTAGCCTGGGATGGTCAATGGTATCGAAGGCTGCAGTCAGGTCCAGCAGAACCAGAACAGAGCATTCTCCTGCATCACACTGGGACAGGATGTCACTGGAGACTCTGAGAAGAGCTGTTTCAGTAAAGTGAGCTCTGTGGAAACCTGACTGAAAGCTATCAGAAATGTTGTGCTTATCTAGGGCTGCTGTGAGCTACGACCTTTTCAAGAATCTTGGAGATGAACAATAATTTAGAGATTGGTCTGTAGCTGCTGAAGAAAGATCAAGATCGGGTTTCTTTAGAAGTGGGTGGATTACGGCACTTTTCAAGCAAGCAGGGACTTGACCAGAAGCCAGTGAGATATTGGTTATTGTGAATACGCTGGGACTGATAGACTGAAAGACATTTTAAAACAGAGATGATGGTAAAATGTCAAAAGGGCAGGTAGAGACTTTCAGCTGACCAGTTTAATTAGTTTGGGTAAAGAAACAGGAGCAAATCTGTCTAAGAAAACGGGCCAGGCTGGAGTCAGAACAGACAGAGACAAGGCAGAGGGAGAGATGCTGGTTCATCTGACCTTGTTAACTTTATCCACAAAGAAGGAGATAAAGTTTTCACAGTCTGCATCAGAGTGGATTGGAGCAAAGGGTGTGGCAGGGGAGATGTTTTTGCTGATGTGTCGAACAGCACTTTAGGATTACCTTTGCGCCTCGACACCAAGCCAGAAAAGTATGCAGCCCTTACATCTCTCACTTCAGAGTTAAAAGAGGCCAGCAGATCCTTTAGATGGACCAGGTGAACATGGAGGTGAGTTTTCTTCCACAGGCGCTCAATTTTTCTACAGTAGTGTTTCAGGCTGTGAATACTGACACAATCCAGGTAGTAGAGTTTGACACAGGGACTAATTTGGTTTTAATGGGACAGATGTTGTCTAGAACAGAGAGACAGTGATCATTAAAGTGGTTAGTTAAAAGAGGAGCTCATTTAGATTTTTCACCTGAGAGAACAAAAGCCTCCATCTTGTCCTTGAATGGCTGCAGGTGCTCTTCAGCAGAGTCTGAACAGATTTTCTGCACATTTTTCTCACATTCTGGAAAAGCAAACAACCAAAATACATTAAAAATATAATAATATAAAAGTTTCAGGATAGAATACAAATAGAAAAAGTAACAGTTCTATGCATAAAACGTTCACAAAACACAAAAATATGTAAATCAAAAAAGTTTAGAACGAATTGAAAGAAGTTTAAAATGAATTGAGATATATGTGATTTGCTGTGGCAGTTTATGTGTTTTACAGAAATTTATTAAAGGCATGGTAAATTCGTTTTTTTTAAAATAGTTTTGCAGTGTTCTCTAGTGTAAATAAATGCTATGTGTGTAATTTTTATAAATAAAAAAGCTATGATGCTTTTATTATCAGATGTAAAAGTTTGCTGTTTCAGACCTGTGCTTGAAACAGCAGGATTCTCATTAGTATTAATGATATGCACAGCCCTCGCTTCTGATTGGCTCTAAGTATTTGATCCTGAATGCAACAGCAAAATACAAGATACAAGATGACTTTATTGTCATTGCATCAGCGTCCTGATACAACGAAACTTAGTTTCAGTACAGCTGTTCCAAGATTCAGACAAACAACATGATACAAAACAGGAAACACTATGAAACACGCATATGTATGCGCTCCCTTATGTAGAGGAAAATGCTTGGAGGGGAGGGTGTGTGTGGAGATGATAAAAAACATGTTTGTTCCCCTATAGCTCAAGGGAACTCAGAGGCGTGAACAGGAAAAAAAAAAACCTGGCAGCCAGATCCTTGGATAAACTGCCGGTCTTGTTTAATAAGCTAAGGTCGAAGGAAAAATTAGAAGAACTGCTTCCTCAGCATTTGTAAATGAATATTTCAGAACGGTAATACTTACATGTGAATTTACATTTTCTCCTAAAAGCTCATAACGTTCTGCTGTTCAGCCGAACCGAGCTGAAAGCACGTAGGAGTTACTATACATTATATTAGCTTGTGTGGCTAACCACAGTACCTCAAAATGACTGCTAATATCTCCCTAAGTAGCCCAAATATATTACTAACCTAGCCAATATCTACATCTACAGATTTTCTTCTCTTTCATGCAAAAAACCCATTCCTATAAAAAAATAAATAAAAATAAAATCATTGCTGGGTGTTGAACCCCGAACCCCAATAAGTTAAAGCCACATTGTGGATTATTTCATCAACAGAGCAGTTTTTGAATCTAATGTCCAACAGCTCCTGCCCAAAACGGGGACTCAATGCATGCACACGGTGCCTTTCTTTGGTCTGTAAGCTGGGCATAAACTGTGCAGCTCAAACTGTAGGGTTTAATCACTCATAGTTCACAAATCATGTTCCAATACTACGAGGCTCTGTCCCTGCTGTGCTTCTGATACTTAGCTCTAATCTGTAGCAGCGAGCTGCTGCTACTCTGTCTGTAGCTGAACAGAGAAATGACTCGGCCCTGGATGAACTTTTTGACCAAAATAAACGTGTATTCTTGGCAAGCCTTGCCATTCTGTGAGGTGAAATGTTTAAAAATAAAAATAAATCCGTCATTAGCCGGGGAATGGGTAAAATTTTAGTAGAAATTAGCTCTGTCTGTCAACGGCTGAGAGGTGAACAGAGAAACACACGTGGCGTCCTGTACGAGAGCGCCCCCTACTGCTACAGGTTTGCTCGACGCGTGTGCACATTGACAGAAAGCCGACAATGCAGAAATTAGAATTTTATTGGCTGAAAAAGTTCGGCGGCCAGAAAGAATGCAAAGGGGTCAATAGGAGGAAGAAGGGTCTTCATCAGAATGACATATGTTGTGGAACATATTGTGTAGATCATAGTTTATACCCTTAGCGTTATAACAGACCTGAAATATCATTTAAAACATTTAGAAAACTTTGATACATAGAAAAATGCTCCAGATAGCTGCTCTAAGGCTTAAGCTGCTGCACCGCAGGTCAGCCATGCATCTGTGTTTTGTTTTTGTATATAAACATTATTTATCAGGTCTGTTTCTTTAAAGTGGCTCTCTGGATTATTTTTCTATGTATCAAAGTTTTCTAAATGTTTTAAATGATATTTCAGGTCTAAACTATGATCTATGGGTTGAGTTCCACAACATCTGTCATTCTGATGAAGACCCTCCTTCCTCCTAGAGACCCCTTTCCATTATTTCTTGCCGCCGACATTTTTCAGCCAATGAAATTCAAATTTCTGCATTGTCTGAACATGCACGCGCATCGACCAACCTGTACCAGTAGGGGGCGCTCTCGTACAGGATGCTCCGTGTGTTTCTCTGTTTACCGGCTCGTTCACTGAGGACTCACAGCTCATTTCTACTAAAAACCTACCCATTCTCCAGCTAAAGATGGATTTATTTTTATTTTTAAACCTTTCACCTCACAGAATGGTAAGGCTTGACAGGGTTACACATTTATTTTGGTCAGAAAGTTCATCCAGGGCCGAGTCAAGTTCAGCTTCAGAGTCCAGCAGCAGCTCGCTGCTAACAGAGCTAATATCAGAAGCAGCAGGGACAGAGAGGGCTCATCAGACCCTCGTAGTGTTGGAATAAGATTGTGAACTGTGAGTGATTAAACCCTACACATTGAGCTGTACACTTTATGCCCGAAGTATATGCGCCGTGTGCACGCACGCACACGCGACCGGACGAGCGTGTCGAGATGTTTTGAGGAGGAGCCTTTGGACGTTAGATTCAAAAACTGCTCTCTTGATGAAATCCTCCAGATTGCTGCTTTAACTTTGTGGGTAATTGCACCTTGAGCATATTCTTGAAAGTAAATTATAATAAAATAATATGTTTTTTACTAACCAATGGGGCTCCCAGACCACACAAGGCACCAAGGCTCTAGGTTGGCAAGCTAGACTAGAAATGTGGAAAGTGGATACGTGGGAAGTCTGCAGAGCAAAACTCACGGTTTAACTTACTATGCTAACAAGCCATATCTAGCCAGTGCATTATCCGGGCCTGTCTGTGGGGTGAGGGTAGCCAAGATGGACCAGAGGCAGTATGCAAATTTGCATTGTGACCTCACAATGTGAATTTGCATGCAGGGGTTCTAAACCCAGCTGTAGATCAAGTATAATAAGAAAAAAAAATTAAATAAAAATAACCAGGGAACAGACAGTTTTTATTTTTGGCATACATGACAGGCTCAGGTGGACCTATTATAATCCATGAAAACCTGAAAAAAAAAGGTTTTTGAGTTTACCACACCTTTAATCTTTGAGGACTGTGAATGAAAATTTGCTTGCATTGCTAAATCTGTACATGATATTTGTGTTCATTTATGAGGAAAATAGGAACATTCTTAAACAAATTAACAATTTAAGTACATAGTTTTAATACAATAAACTATTTATTAATGTTAATTTGTGTTAAAGTTTTTTTGGATGACATACAAAGCCAGTTTCAGACAGATTCTAAGACTAAAATAGCTCCACCTGAGCAGCAGATTATCAGCACAGCTTCCTCTTTCAGATATCACTTATTGAGATTCATACAGAAATAGCGACTAACAAACTCTCCTCTCTAGTCTCAGACTCTGCTAGTGGCTCCACATTGCTCTACTTCAATCAGTGGATCAGAGGAGCCAGTCTGTGGAGCCAGTCATAATAAAGCCGAGGCCCTGACCCCCCCCGGCCTGATGCTTGATCTACATCTCCCAGATAAGATTACAGAAGAATACTGTTTTCATTTGGGATTTGTGTAAACTGTTGAGACTGGTGTATCTCGCATTGTGTGAGGAGCCTCTCTTTTCTTTTTTTTGTCATATTTTTGTGCCAACAAAAGTTTGCTTATTTCAAACTGAAGAGGGTCAAGGACCGTTACATAAACATGGGCGGCTGATGAAGTTTTGAGCTTTCATATGTGAGACTGTAATTACACAAACTACACTGATTTTGTTTCTAGTGGAGGATGAATGCTTTGTTGAAGAGAGTTTAGGGTTTTGATGATGTTAGGCTAGAACTGTTCCACTCATAAATCATATAATTATCTCAAATTCCTCAGTGACAAATCAAGCAAGGAAACAAACCTTAGCTACACAGGAAAACACTGTACATAAATTTCACGCAATGACTTGTAGTTTTTAATTCCCTCACTCGCTCATTTTAAAAATATTTTCTTAACACTTTAATTTTAATTGATATTTTCAGTGTAAAGATCACATTTCTCTGTCAAACACAGGTATTTTCCTTTATTTATTTATTTAAAAAATGTTTTCCCCGTGTCCTGTCCGGCTGTTTAGCAAACAGAATTGATGTCTGAGTGCCAGGAACAAGCCCAACAACAGTGTTGCTGTTCCATGTGAGGCGTTACAGCCACTGCTAAAATGCTCCACCTGGTTTACATTTAAATATAAATAACAAAAAAAATCTTTATTAGAACTGTTTTTTAGTTTGTGGTTTGAAAAGAAGGGGGAGGGTAAAGAAAGAATGGTGGGGGAGAGAGAGTTAACAGAGAGAAAATAGTTACGAAGAATCTGCTTCTGGACCTGCAAAGAAAAAGAACAAACAAACAAACAAAACAAACCAGAGGGCATAGATACAATAGTAATAAATAGCAACAATTGCAGTGTTCTTAAAATGCACACGGTAAAGATTAATTCAAGATGCGTTTAGTGCCAACCGCAGCCAAAGTCAATGCGTTTGGGAACACCTGAGTCCATACTTGTGTGAACATTTTGTGAGCACCTGTGTGTACGTATGTACACTTTGTGTCTATAAGGTTGTTCCATAGTGTTATTCAATAATAATAATAATAATAATAACTTTATTTATATAGCACCTCTCACAGGTCAAAAACCACAGGCCCCCAAGAACCATGGAAGACATGGAGGAGATTCGAACCCCAGACATCCGGAGGCCCCCCAGACCACGGGAATCCCAGGAAAACCACCACAGGGGCAGCCGCAACACCGGGAGGGGCGCAGAGGCTCACCCAGTAAGGGCCACCCAGCAACCTCTGTGCCATAGCCCCAGGGGGCTGCGGTCATGGGCTCACAGGCACCACCAGCAGCAGGCCACACCCAGGCAGATTCATACCAGACCCAAGGCTCGAGGGTGACCCGTCCCCAGCAGAGGCCCGATAGAGCCAGAGGGCCCGGACCCCGCCCAGCAGCCACTAGTGCGAGACAGCAGTTTCTTCAGCGTCCGGCCCCAGCCCCAGAAATCCACCCACACACCAGTGGACCGAAGCGCCACAGAAGGTGTGGCGGGGGAGGATAGGCCCACATCAGAGCGGGGCCTTGGCTATCCTAGGAGAGAGGAGGACAGGACCCAACCTGACAGGTAAACAATCATACAAACACAATTGCAACTACCCCCCCTCCAACACACACACACACACACACACACACACACACACACACACACACACACACACACACACACACACACACACACACACACACACACACACACATGCACATGCACACCCACACCCACTCATGTTCCTCATACATACTCTATACTCACAGGTAACACAGGTATTTTTCAAGCAGAGGGGTTACCTTTCTGAGGCCTTCCTTATATAGCCTACAGTATGTAGCTCATTTAAAAAATCTGTTTAACCCTTGTTTTTGCTTTAAATTTTGATTCGCAACCTAAAATGTAAACTTTTATAAAAACATTTGACAACAGGGCCGGATCTAGCCAGCCTCACTAAGGGGGGCAGGTAGAATATCGGGGGGGCGAGTCTGGACATGCTAAGAATTTTTTGGTCATCACATCCCCCAATCCCTTAAATGCATCGAAAACTACACCGCCATCATATCAGTTCCTCTATCCATATATTTATTTTCATATTTGATCCATACCCTCTGCATTTACCCGGGCTTGGGACCGGCACAAGTAGGACACTGGCTTATGCCCTGTTGAGGCTGCATTGATCTCTTTATTTTTTGTTTTGTTTTTGTTCTTTTTTGTGTTTTTTTGTTTTGTTTTTTTGTTCTTTTTGTGTATTTTTGTTCTTTTTTGTGTTTGTCTTGCTTTCTGTGTCATTTTGTTTTTGTCTTTTATTTGATTTGATTTTTATCTTTATTTTTTAATCTTATCTTATCTATGTCATGTCCTGAGGCCTGCAGGCAGCCTCTACGTGTTTCTCCTCCTAATTAGCAGGGTTCCTAATCAGCTGTGAAGCATAAAGGGAGCAGTTGGAGAGAAGATCAGCGCCGTAGCGTTCCACTATTCTGAGTGGTAACTATTGGCTTTTCTCCGCTATTTGTGATTTTTGCTCATTCTTATCTCCTGCTACTTTTCTTCCACTAGTTTATCCTCCTCAGCGCTATCATCATCATCATCATCCTCTGGATCCACACCATCCTGTCCACCTGGTCTGCCTGTCCGCCTGCCTGCCTGCCTGCCAGTCTGCTGTCCAACCAGCCTCCATCTCCTCACCCCTCTACCTGCTTGGACCCATGACTGACCTATTCCCCTCCATGCACTCAGCCTCTCTTCAAACAGTAAGATCCTCCAAAGATCCTCCAAATATCGTCATCTGCAAAATACCTATTATCATCTCCGTGGCTCACTCTCCTCTCCTCTCTCCCAGCGGAGCAACCAGTACCTAAACCATTCTGGACCATTTGGATCAAACATCACTTTTTCCTATAACAAATAATAACATCGTTTTTTACCTACCTTCAAGCTCATCTGTTGTGTTCGCTCCAGGGTCCATTTAAAACCAAACATGACAGAACGCTCTGGCCAACAGGACCCTGCGACACAGCTCCGCTCAGCCGTAAGCGAACAGGGCATTCTCCTGGGTCACCATGACACCATACTCCAACACATGGCTCAACAGCTCCAATCCCAGAACCAAACTGTGGACTCCATCCAACAAACACTCCAACAGATATTAAGTCGTCTTCCTGTTCCTTCTCCTGAACCCTCTGTGTCACCCGCAGCTAATCCCGCTCCAACTGCTGTTGCCACTACTAATCCAGCTCCTCCGTCGGATCTGCCTGATGCTGATTTTCCTACTCCCGCTGTTTTCACTGGCGATGTCAGCAGTGCTTGAGGTTTTCTTCTCCAGTGTTCCCTGGTCTTCCAACAAGCACCCCAGAAGTTCTCCAACGACAGACGCAAAATAGCGTTCGTATCCAGCCTCCTCTGTGACAGAGCCCTCCAGTGGCTGGAGTCGGTAATTACCCCTGAAACATTGCATCTGTATACATATGACCAGTTTCTGGTCCTTTTCAAACAGACCTTCTCCCTCAAAACTAATCCTGAGCAAGCAGCAGGAAACATGTGGAGGCTTAAGCAGGGGAACCGGTCCATGGAGGACTTCATCATCGAGTTCCGGACTGCTGCTGCTGCCTCCGGATGGGACATGGTGGCACTCAAAGGAGCCTTTTGGGACGTCATTAACGACAGGATAAAGGATGAAATCACCTGCAGAGATTCCCCCACGTCTCTGGAGGACCTCATCGACCTGGCTGGTCGTATCGACACCAGGATCCGTGAGAGAGCCAAGGAGCAGAGAAGTACTCCCCTTAACACACCCGTTCTGCCTCCTCCTCCTCCTGTTGCCTTGGCCTCTCCTGGACACTTTCCCATCCGAAACCCCGACCATACTCAACCAGAACCTATGCAACTCATCTCACCCCAGAAGAAAGAAGACGTAGGTTAGTCTCTGGCTTATGTCTCTATTGTGGCAGTCCTTCACACCAAGTCTGTTTGTTCAGTTCTCCCAAAAGGCCCAACCCATCAGTAGAACGGGGATTACTGGTGGGTGGTTGCAATAACAACAGGCCCCGTCTCGGTCGGATGCACTGTGATTGTGTGTTAAAGTGTGCGTCAAAGGAGCAAACGAGTAAAGGCGCGGTGGAGATGCTGTGAGTGTGTGTATTGGAGATCCTGGCTGTGTGTCCACTAGCTTCAGAAGTCATGTGAGCACTCATTCACTGAGCTGCAACAGGATGTGAAGCTCGTCATTTTGAAGGGTCTCCCATCGCACCCAGCGCAGCGCTGGGCCGCAAAGGCGCGTTCGGGCAGTCGGTTCTGGTACGCATGAATGAAATCCGGGTCTCATGACACCCTCCTTATGCATCTACCAATCAGTAGCTACTTTGACAAACAGAAGAGAGCGCTCACTCTGACCATTTTTCACTGAAATATTTTTGAAATTTGGTATTTCTGCATGCAATCGCGTTTAGGGGGGCAGTCATGGAATTTTTGGGGCGGGGGGGCAATACCCTCCCTTGCCCATGCCTACATCCAGCCTCGTTTGACAAACTAAACAAGTAAGAATTATTATAAAATCATTTTAAAAAGGTAAAAATGCTTAATCCTCCACTGGTCCATGGAAACATTGTATACAACTTTGATCTGCACTGATCTAAATCCAATAGGTGCATGTAGAGATTATGTGCAAATTTGATGTAATTTAGTGTCAACAGATGACTTAAGAGAAATTAAACCATAATGAAAGAGGCAATGCAGCCAAGCAGGTACACACAGGGAGAGGAGGAACAACAAAAGCAGGGCTTCAAACCAGGAATAAGGGCATTTCAAACAGACTGAACAAAAGGAAGCTGCGAAAGGCCATCTAGATTACACGTTAGTTCGGGTTGATAAGCTGATAAGACAAAGCTGTGTTGAGAGGTAAAGAAAGCGATCTGTGGTGCACATCTGGGGGCACACGGGCGCCCAGGTGATGGAGCCAAGCAGACCCAGAGCATATCTGCAGAGATGCAACAGATTCTGGAGGTCTGGAGATTACATAAGTAGAAGGCTACAGTCTCCCTGTGCTGGTGACATGGGCACAAAGGCACAACAATGGGATATCTGATGGGCAGAGGGATTAGAAGCTGGTTCTGAAAGGCACCAGGCTATATCAGTAGCTAGACTCCTGCTAGTCGCTGACTAGATTTACTCACACACACGCACGCACGCACACACACATGCACACAAAACCACAACAACACACTCACTCATAATCATACATATGTACTATAAGCATTGTCTTCAGAGTCACTTCCAACTGCCTGGGAGGTATATGAGGGAAAAGAAAGACGAGAGGAAATCTTTTGTTCTGCAGCTCAACACCAATTTGACTCAGGGTGGGCCAGCAATGGGAAACCAAGGTGGTGAGTTTTTAGAGGGAAAGGGAGGTGTCAATGAAAAAAAATGCCAGACTGGTCTGAGGTTTGGTTTGTGGGAACCTCTTAAGAGCCACAAAAAAAAAAAAAAAATCAGAGCGATTAAATTACTCAGACTAGGCTTGGTTTTCAAATGAAAACACACAACAAAATGACCACAAATCGAGACTACTCCTGGTCAGATGCATGTTGAGGCTCGACGTGCGACTTCTCATGTATTGAGAGAAACGGCTGCATGATTAAAGCAAGGAAGCTTTGTTCTAAAGCTTATTTTCACATCAAAGGTATAGCTGTGTCACGTACTTGTCAGATCTAGTTGGAGCTGTTTTAGATCTCTGCTGAGGTCATCAAAGTTGACCTGTGCTGCCATGAGGACGTCCTGAGGTTCAGGTAGAGGAAAGATACTTTTGTCTGTGCCAGAATTCTGGTAGAATATAAGAACAAAAAATGCAAACATTATAGTTTCTATGTTGCAAAAGAAATCAACAACAGAGGGATAATGAACAAACTGAAATCTTTTTTAAATACCTTGTCCACATTTTCCAGGTAGCTGGACACCACAAAGTCCACCAGGCTCATCCGATTGTCCTAAAAAGAAATATGGGATTGTTGAGTAGTTAGTAAATCCAGAAAAACTCTGTTTAGCAACTTTTAGTTTATTATTTTCAGCTAATATCAATTGGACAATCTACAATTTTCTCTATTTGTATAAAATCTGTATGACTAAATGAAACAAATGCCAGAGTTTCATAATTGTAACAACCACAACTGATCACTGAAAATCTTTTAGGTGTCACCATGTTTTGACAAATGTCATCATTAGTAGATCCCAGTTCAGAAAATCCTCACATTATTGTCTGATTCCCCAGATGATTGCAATTTGTCCTCAATCTCTATAAAAACGTCATTTCACTTTAAAGTGTTATTATGCAGGGAGGAAAGGAGGCATAGTTGATCTGTATTTACCACCTTGCTCTTGACGTCCTTTAGTTTGGGGAGGATTTCCAGACCGAAGCCATCGGCCTGACCTCTGACCCTGCTGCCCCCGTTCATGTGGTTCCCCAGAGCTAACACCAGTCCCATCACCTCCCTGACACTGCTGCTCTCTAGCAGAACCTTAAAATAAATAACACTCATAAGTTATAGTTTTTTGTTCAAATGCTTTGGGATATTATTATCACAGTTGATACAAGTTCTTATTACTTTACAGACGGAGGAGACAGAGTTCAGTTTGGTCTTGATGGTGGCGATCCCATCAGTGAAGGTTGACTTGAAGATGATGCACCAAGCTCTGCCAGCAAAGTCAGGGATCTGAGACAGCTCATACAGGAACCTAGAGAACATCCACAAAACACAAATATATAATCCTATTTTAGTCAATCTAACCAGTAACCACAAAAATATTATTATGAGCTCTAAGAATACAGACTGTTCAGGTTTGTCCAGCAGTCTAACAGCCTCCTCTGATGTGTTGTAGTGTTTCCTGATCTTCTCCAGCTCTTCTGGCTGTGCTCTCTAACAGAGTGAAAACCATCCATAAAAATGGTGTTCGTAGCTGTAATATGGTTCAAATGTGGTAAAGAGTTTGTAATATGTACATTATCATATAGTGCCTCAATGGCTTCCAGGTCCACCAAAGACTGATCCACGGTCAGTACAGCTGTAATGAATATACAAGGCGTCACATTTAAAAACAAAACATGTTTTCTCTTTATGCTGAGCTCTTATTTTCTTATAGTTGTATTATAATTAATTTGTGTGTTTTTTTTTAAAGATCTTCTTTGGTGGGTAACACTTCAACAAAAAGATAAATGTTTGTGTTTATGTAATAATCCAAATCAGCACTTAAAAAATCTATTTCATATCCATTAAGGGAGAAGAATAAAGAGACCAGCAAGGGATTGAAATGTGTGGATCACCAATTTGGGGGGGATTATTGATGCAGATTGTTTCAACCTTGTTGTGAAATGTTTAGACTTTAATCATGCTTTGTTACAACAGGCTTAGGTATCTCAACTAGATGCTGCTGTACTTTTTTGTATTTTTTGTAAAACTGTATTTTTTCAATAGGCTGGTATTAAAATAATTCTAATTGAATATTGACGTTTAATTAGTGATGCTTTAGTAGATAATCTCATGTGAATTAATAAAGTTTTTTACATCTATAGAAACATTTGTTTTACTGTAGATTACATAGTTTAATGAAAAAATGACATTTTACTCATTACATTTTTTGGGATAACATTTAGTTTATTAAGACAAAATCAAATATTTAGGATCATATCATAGTTTAAAACCTCTGTAGAGACTATCATCCCTGGCTGTGCCTCGGCATTGGGTGGTGCCTTTTTCCGCCGGCGTATTGGGGTGTCTTGGGGTCTGGGGGTGTCTGCCTGCTCTCCCCCCTCTGGCTGCCTGGCGGAATCTGGGCCCCCTGGTGCGGTCGGGCCTCTGCTGGGGCGGGTTTGCCCCTGGATCTCGGGTCTCTGGTTCTGGCTGGATCTGCCCTGGATGGCCGGCTGTGGGAGGTGCCTGTGAGCCCCTCGCCGCAACCCCCAGGGGCTCTAGCGCGGTGACTGCCG
This sequence comes from Callopanchax toddi, assembly GCA_006937965.1. Classification (NCBI taxonomy): domain Eukaryota; kingdom Metazoa; phylum Chordata; class Actinopteri; order Cyprinodontiformes; family Nothobranchiidae; genus Callopanchax; species Callopanchax toddi. Next base: position 9,984 of record SSNR01000498.1, on the reverse strand, counting down.
GGTGACCAGCGCCGGGTGACCAGCGCAGGGTGAGCCTCTGTGCGCTCTGGGGGAGAGTTTAGCGGTTGCCCTGGCGGTGGTCTCCCTGGGGTGTCCGTGCCCTGAGTGGCCTCTGGGCGTCTGGGGCCTGGACCTCCTCCCCAAGGCCTCCGTGGGCCTTGGGGGCGGGTCTGGGGCTCCTCAAACTTATTATTGAATGTTTCAATAGAGAAACCTTACATACACAAGTGCGCATATACACACACAGGTGATCACAAGGTGTTCACATAAAGACGGACTCAGGTGTTTTCAGACACATTGACTTGGGCTGTGGTTGACACTGAACTCATCTTGAATTAATCATTACCGTATACAGTTTAAGTATATTACAACTGTTGTATATTCATATGCTGTTTGTTGCCGTTATATAAGTTATATTTAAATATAAGTCAGGTGGAGCATTATAATAGCAGTGGCTGTAACCTCTCACCTGAAACAGCAACACTGTTGGGCTTGTTCCTGGCACTCAGACATCTATTCTGTTTGCTACACAGCCGGACAGGACACGGGGTTAATAAAAAAACTCAGCTGTGTTCAAGCAGTGAGAGGTTGAAAAAAAGAAGGAAATAATGAGCTAAAAACACTCCGGCACTAGCATAACAACTAGCCACTTTGGGTTAGCCTAACCCTCGCGAGATATGTGGCTTTGTGAGACTTCCGGGGCACCGGACCTGAGAATGAGATCTTGCAATTGTGGTATTCTGGATATAAGCACCAGATGGGGCTAAGTGACTTTTCATTAACACATACTGGCTCAAGGAAAAGATTTAAAAATATGAAAAAGTTGAAAAGTAACGCCTTTAACACAATACATTATATAAAACTGAAATGATTCTTTCTAAATGTACATTTTTAACATCCAGTATTGTAAAATTAATATTATGCTTTTGGCTGGTTATGTGTAACGTTGTGGATGTCATTAGGCACATCTAAATGATTAGAATGCCTCAAAATATAGATCTAGTTAGCTAATAAAACCCTCAAACTCACTGGTATTAAAATAAGCACATCAGCTCACCTTGTCATTTGTAACAGAAAATGTGTTGAAATGCTTTCTAAAAACTGACGAGTCCACAGTTGACAGGGGCAGCAGATCTTCTACAATGTACTCCACCACAAACCTCTCACCTCATGTGGACCTAGCAGCTTTGGAGACTTTGAGAATTTTAAAGTTTGTTGCTTCATCCAACTTTTGTCTGTAGTGGCAGCGTCATCCTCCAGGAACTTTATCTTATCTGATCCAGTCATTTTTCTGTTTCTGTTATTTCAAATTTCTTGTACTGTTTCGTGAAGTTGAAAGCTCCTTGGGTGTAGCATGTAAATCTGCAGTTGACCTCCATTTCCTCAGCCATCCCGGTTCTGTCATGTTTTGGTTTTGATGAGGCTAGCTAGCTACAGCTAGCCACAGGAAACTTGTTTTGGTCTGCTGCGTTTTGGGGGGGTGGGGTGTTGTAAACTCAAGTTGTAACTTGTAATACATTACTTTTTAAAATTAAAGTAATATATTAATATTATTATATTATGTTTTTTAAACTTTTTTATGTAATCTCTTTTCTTGCTTTGTTTGTGTTTTGTATTTTTAAGATTCCTAGTCTAATCTGTAACAAATTGTATCTCCTATCCAGTATAAAGTCAAAGTATTTACTTTGACTTTTAATTAGTTTTATGACTTTATATTATCTTCCCAAACTTTTTTAAAGTCCAGTTTGATTGATCGATGTTCCAGCATGTAGTTTTTGCAAAATGATAAAGATATGTTGTTTCTTTACTCTGATTCAGATATATTTTTAAACTCGTTTTTTAACAATTCAAATTCATTTTCACACAATACAAATAAATCATACAAAATCTTAAATTAAATATAAGAGTAATGAACCTAACTAGAGCTCATGTGATGTCTTGTTGCAGCACATTTGAGTGAAACGTGCTGACCTTGCTGAATGTCTTTCATCTCAAGGTGGAGGCTTGAAATGAGGATGCCCACAGCCTGAGAACGCTTACTGTCCAACAGCTTAATGATCTAAAACACACATGGTTACCATGACTACCTTATCACCAGAAACCATTAGTGAAAGAGTGCAATGTGAACGTAAGTAAAACAAACACATTTCCCATTACATGACTCCTACCTGTAACCTGTTTGAACAAATATATTTTATATTTTACCAGTTGCATCTGGTTTTATCAGATTCTTAATTGATATGTCACACTCATATGTCACAGATTTTTACTTAAAATGTTTAAAAACAAGCAGGAAACAAAAGAGCAGTAAGGCAAAGGATTATATTTTGAAAACAACAAATTATTATTATAATTTAAAGAACTTAAAGTTTTGATTTTACTGCACAAAAAAGTTTATTACATCAAGTTTAATTTAACTGACCTATACATTATCTCATGATAATTAAAGTCTGAAATTAAAACAGTTTGACATAATTTCTTTGTTCCATCAAGGTCCGATACTCTCAACAGTCCCATAACAATTATTTGGCTCCCTCTAGTGGAGAAATGAGGTTTTACACTATATTTTCTACAGGTACTTCAGGAATTGAATTAGCCTTAAAATGACTAAAGTTCTTTCCTTACCTTCCTGGCTTTGGTGTTCTTCTTATAAGCCTCTGACAGAGGCTTTCTTTTTGTTCTTGTGATGGTTTTAGCAAACAGATCCTCAAACTCCCTGGTATTGATTATGTGATGTTCCTCTAAGATGTTCCAAAGGGAGTTGTTGCTGAGGGAGAGAAGATCATAGTTTATTTGATCAAAGTTACTTCAGGAACACAAGTGATTTTTTAGTAGATGATGTTTTAAGTGCAAAAGCTTTAGAGACGGTAGTTTAAGGTAAGAATTGATGTCAAACTATAAACCAATATTGTGTTTTAAATTCAAAATATTGCCTTAAATATGACAAATTAGTCGCAATAATGTAATTTAATAATTTTAAATACTAAGGGTTTATTTTGATCCAGAAGGAAAACATTTTGATAAAAGAAAAAATCTTTCCAACTCACAGTGCATTATTTGGACCTTGATCTTATTTAAACCTACTTGTCATCCTGGATCTGGATCCTGGTCCAGTAAAGAGGCTTCATGGGTTGGGAAGGCTCCACCACTGGCTTTCTGGGGGGTTTATCAACAGTGAGACCCCCAACTGGTGGAGGGGGTAGAGGAGAAGCTGCACCTGGCATGAATGGAGGAGGTGGGGGTGGGAGAGGAGCTGGAGGCAAAAATGGTGGGGGAGGTGGTGGAGGAGGACGTGTGTCCTGTTTGGGCGGTGTCTGAGTCTGAGAAGGAGCTGCTGCCTGTTCTGACTGAGGCTGAGCGTCTTTAAGAGGAAGAGTATAAACAGTTAGGGGTGAGGAAAAGGACGACAAGTTCTCCTCCTTCTGACCAGCCAGGCTGAGAGTGATAGAACCTACGTCCAGTATTTTTGGAGCCATCTTCTGCTGCTGAGGGCTCTGATCGGCTCTCCTGGTAACATCTTCATCCTCATGACTTGTGATGAAGGCCTCTTTGTGTGTCTGGATGCTGACAGTGTGGGAAGATTTGTGTAGAAAGTCGTTTGTTGTAGAAACAGCAACGTCTCTTTGTTCCCCTGGTTGGTGGGTCCAAACCTGGGAGAGTTTGGCTTGCAGCTTAGCCAGAAGGAACTCCAGACGAACAACGTTGTCTTTGTTTTCCAGTCGCAATCTGGAGATTTCAACTTCATGATTCTCCTGAAAATAATACAGTTTAACATCACATCTGAATTACAATGAATTTAAGTGACTTTTTGCATCAGTAATTCTTCTAGACAAATAACAAAAACCTTATTGAGAATAAATTTAAACATATACCTTCTTTAACCTATAAAGCAAACAATAAAATAGTTAAATTAATTAATTAATTAAATATAATAAATTAATTAAAGTTACATTTTCCTTCATACTAACATTTTCCTTCATACTAACTTGTAACTTTTCCAGCTCCTCGTTACATTCTCTCTTCAGCTGCAGGAGAGCAGCCTGGTGCTCTGAGAGCAAACAGAGCAAAACAAGAAAACAAAAATTACAGCAGCTTTAAATCCTGCAGGAAACACAACAGGCAGACATTTCTACAACTGTTATGTTTAAAAATAATTTCTTTTGCAGGACTTACTAAAGCTGCTCCATTTGAACCACAGTTCTTAAACCCATATAAATTACAAATAATAATCATGCACTCTGTGATGTTAAGGTTTTTTTTTGACAAATAGTCAAACTTCTGAAATAATAAATTTCCCCCCTTACAGGCCCAAATATGAAACACTTGTAATTTAATCAGATCTTGTTCAATGTTTTATTGCGTCATACATTAAGAAAAAAACAAAAAAAAACAAACAAACACTAATCCATTAATAAATGAAGTTACTTGAAAGGTCAATCATAAAGTATATGTACAAACACCCTGGTGACAGTGTTTACAAGGATGTGGGTGTGTACTCATGAAGCTCAGGTTCATTCCTGTACAAACAGCGTTTTATAATCCTACCAGAAAACAGGAGGATATTTAACAGGAGAACGACATCTCTTCTACATTTAAAGTCTACATATACAATCATTTGTTTTTCATGGAATCAGAAAAAGGTGGATTCTCAGTTGTTCTTAGCTCAATTCAAACTGATTCGTTGCAACCAGTTGTCAAAGTCACTAAAAGCTCATTAATAAGGTAATTTATAGCTCAAATCACATTTTGTGCCTTTAAGAAGTCAAACTTGTGCTGATATCAAATATTCATTAGATACTATGTCTAAAATGTAAAATTTAACTCCTAAACAGAGGATTACATCTAATTCATGGTTTATTTGTTAAATCTAAAAACTTTTACTAACTTTAGGTGAAGTCGTGCAGACTGAGGACACACAGGGTGGAGCTGTGTTTATCTTCACTGTAACACATCCTCCATGTGATGTAACAAAGCAAACACTTAAATATGATGTTTTAAATACTAAACTTATTTTCTATTGCACTTTATAAAATGTACTTTTGTAAATACAACGAAATTACAAATTTGTTTCAGACTGAACTGTTGGTGCCTTGTATTTATTCTGGGAGACTATTCTTCTTAAATTATTTAGACTTTATTGTATTTTTTAAATTTTGTAGACATTTTAAAAGATGTGTTTTGAGTTTGTCACATCTGCTGCCAAGTTTGGCAAAAATGTACTTACTGTAAATACTTGAAGATAGGACAATCAAACATGAATGTTTATAGATTAGTGATTACCTGCTTCAGTATACTTCAGCCCAACCGTTTCCTCCTTCAAAGGGGGCCAGACAGCTTGAAAATGACCAGAAGTTTCCCCCCCTCCTTCTCCTGGAGAGGATGCCTCTGTCTGAGAGATCAGTCAGAGATTTCTTTTTAAACTTATAAGTGGATTTTAAAATGCTACAAATGGGTTGTAATTTGATTTTTAAAAAGAAGCTTCTACTGCAGACTTGTGTTTATAATTTGAGAAATAACCAGTAAAAATATTCAACATGTTGCATGCTTGGTGCTCTTACTTTGCTGTCAGTCGTTTCGTTCTTTTTAAGCGTTTCCAGCACATCTTTATCATTTCTAATCTTCTTCCTCGCCACCTCCAGTTCAGCCTTCTCTGAGGAGTCCTTCTTTAGATGTTTTGGTGTGAAAAAGGCCTTGAAGGCATCAAACGCTGCCTCTGCACTGGACATAGGTTTGATTGATTTGACTGGCTCAGAATTGTTTGCATCTTCTGTTTGAGGCTCTTTGTTTTTAGCATCTGATCCTTCATTTATATCCACTCCGATTTGATTGGTTCTAATTTCATCCTGGAGTTCATCTCCCAAATCCTCCCCTTGTTTCTCATCGACCCTCTTTTCACGACTTAGAAACTGGGAGATCTGGTCCAAGAAGCCCCCTTGAGACTTGACATCATCCTTTTCTGTAGAAATAGACCTCTTTGCTCCAAGAGGAGATGCTTTATTCTGAGCCTTGGCGTTTTGCTCAGCTCCAACAACCCCCTTCTTCAGGACCCTCAGACCACTTAGTAGACCTGGTTGCTGGATCTGCTTGTCGCCTGGAGAGAAGGTGGCTCTGGTGAGGATGGATCCAGCTGGGGAATCAGAAGATATTAAACTGATATTTGATGAAATATCACCCAGGCTGGAGGGATGATGGACCAAGATGTCAGAAGCTGGAGATGCATCGGTTTTCTTCTCATCTATATATCCAGCTTCCTCCTCTGCTTGTTCCTGTTCTTGAATTGTGTACCCAGTATGTTTCACTATTATTATAGGAAGTTTGGCTTTAAGTTGTCTGATTTGTTCAGGTTCTTCAGGCTCAAAACCAAAATCAGAATCCCTAACTCTGACTTTCAGAAAATCCCCACTTTGAGTTCTCTCATGACTGTTTTGGGCATCCTGCTTGACAATGATAGTTGTTCTGTCAGAGGAAATGTGCTGACATTTTTGCAAATGAGCTTCATTCAACATACATTCATCCAGGGATGAATCCTCCTCCTTGCAGCCATGGTCATTTTGAATTTTAATCTCATCACATCTTAAGCTATTTTTTCCTGAAATATTTTCAGCATTCAAATCTCCCAATCGGGTAGAAGTTTTTTCATTTTCATGAAGCATTGTGACACAGGTTAAGGAATATTTACAAAATTCAAGAGGATCATTGCTGTTTTAGTTAAAATTGCCGGTCTGCTCTTTCAGATCTGTCTTTCCATGTTTTTCTTTTCAAAGAAGCTTTCAAAAATTTTGCTCCAGTGGTTGTAATGACTGAAGTTCTTTGAAAATGTGTGAAAAGCAATTAAAAAACAATTTATGATATAATTATTAGTCTTCAGGAATTTGTGCAACACTCAAACTCTAAATCATTTCAGCTTCATGCAGCTTCAGGATTTCATTAATAAATAAATAAATGCATGAATATTTGCAGCTGATAAAAAGTCAAAATTATTCCTGAAAATACAACCTGTTGGCACTCCAGTTTGTTGAAAAAAAAAAAACACATTTTTTTTTGTTCTAAAAAGTTTCCATGCATCAAATTGTCCCAGAGAGCAAATTTTCCAACCAGCTCAGTGATTCATCAAGTCAACGGCAGGAGAGAAATCCACAAAGTAATTGAAAGGGTTCCCACAGCAGCAGCAGCTCTTTGGCACTTCAGGATGGAGTGACTCACTTCAACCACTCACAGTTAAAGTCAGATCCAAGATCCAGCTCCAGTCACTGACTTCTGGTTTGTTTTACTTACTTTCTTGACCTACGATGATAGTTTACCATGCAGAATCTTTGTTGTCTATGTGCAGACTGTCTCAGAGTAATTGGAAGCAGATGGTGTGTTTGACATCACCCGACATCCCAGAAGAAGCCACCCAGAACGGATGGAGGCACACCACACCCAGAGCTGAAGGAGGGTAAACAGGACTTCCACTGATCACCTGGTAAACATTTGTCCTGTAAGTCTAAAGCCAATAAAGTCTCCCAGCTCCCCAGAGGTGGTGAATGATTCCTGTCTAATCTGAGCATCTGACTCCACCTACAGCAGCTCAAACTCAGTCTTACACAATTCATTGGATTCATGGGAGTGAGAAGGTATCATAAACGTCATTTTACCTGGAAATTAAATTGAATATGTTTTACAGGTGAAGTAAACCCTGAAAGCAAAATAATGTTTGCATTTTAAATATTTGCATAAATAATATCTGATGTTGTTTCCTAGCTATTGAAATTTAAATAATTATGAAATAAAAGTGCAAGTGATAAAAAAAGTCAAAAAATTTAATTTAATTTCAGTAAAATAGGACAAACAATAAGTAAGCAAGGAAGCAAGCAAGCAAGCAAGTAAGTAAGTAAGTAAGTAGGTATACAAGTATAAAAGCAAGTTAGTAAGCAAGAAAGTAAAACAAGAGGCCTTCGCAGTGCTTCGCTGCTTGGGTCTAATAATTAAGTACCGGTAGGTAAGTAAGTAAGCAAGAATCGTTTTGACCCGAATATAGGACAACCCCGATTAAAGACAACCCCCACTTTCCAAAACTAATATTCAGAAAATGAAACCCTGCAAATAAGTAAGAAACTATCAGGCAAGTAAGCACATAAGTAAATAAGTCAGTAAGCAAGTAAGCAGCAAGCAAGTAAGTGTTATGTTCTTAGTTGTATATCAATTTACTGATATGATAATGGCACTGCTGTTCCTTTTAATACAACTGACTGGACTGACACGCACTCATCCTGCACTGTTTGGGCACCGAAGGACAAAGAATATTCTACACATTTGTGCAAAACCAACAGTTTAAGATTACAACATGTGAGTTGATTAGTTGTTCATGGTTTGGTGTTTAAACTGCTGGTTTAGTGCCTCGCCTCGCCTTCTTCCGCTTATCCGGGTCCGGGTCGCGGGGGCAGCATTCCAAGTCGGGCAGCCCAGGCCACCTTCTCCCCGGCCAAGTCCACCAGCTCCTCAGCTGGGACGCCCAGGCGTTCCCAGGCCAAACTGAAGATGTATTTCCTCCAGCTTGTCCTGGGTCGACCCGGGGGCCTCCTGCCGGCAGGACATGCCCAGAACACCTCCCAAGGGAGGCGTCCAGGAGGCATCCTTACCAGATGCCCGAACCACCTCAACTGGCTCCTTTCGATATGGAGGAGCAGCGATTCTACTCCGAGTCTCTCCCGGATGTCCGAGCTCCTTACCCTATCCCTAAGGCTGAGCCCGGCCACCCTGCGGAGGAAACTCATTTCAGCCGCTTGTATCCGCGATCTCGTTCTTTCAGTCATTACCCAAAGCTCATGACCATAGGTGAGGATTGGGACGTAGACCGACCGGTAAATCGATGCAGATGGTTTAGTGCTTTTGTTTAAACTGCTGGTTTAGCGCTTTTCCTTCAGGAAAAGAAAATATCTGAGTCATAGCAAAACTCTTTTCACTTCTGTGTCATTTAAAGCAGTGTAGAAGCCACTAATATATACATGACAGGTATAATATGTTGTATTTAGGGGTGTCAGATCAGCACATTAATTATGATTAAATAATTACAGCCCTAATTAATGTGTTATGTTTTTTAATCGCGTTAATCGCATTTTTAATCGCTTGACCGTTTCTGCATGCGGTCGGCCGCTGCAGTGATGTGTGTGCGCTGAGTTGGTTTCCTCGTGGTGTTTGTGTGTCACTGAGCAGCTGTGTGAGGCTCAGGGCCCCTCACTTTCAGGAAGTGATCACGTGACCCACGCATGATGCCGGATTCTGATTAGGAGTATGATCTGGCTGCACACATCAAAATGGCGTCTAAAATGGCGTAACAACCATGACCGGAAAGACCTCGACCAGAAGATCCTTGCAACCTTCGACGGAAGTAAGCGGGGGATGTGTGTGCACATGCGCGATTCACTAGGAACGTTCATGCTGTGTGTAAAGAAGTCTGCTGTTGTATGTTGTTGCTCATATGTGGAGCTCTTAAATAAACAGAGGTGTGTTCCCGTTCACCAAAGACACTTCGCCTTGTGCCCATTTCCACAACACCAAAAAGAAAGAAAATTGTTGGCAACGCCCAAGGAAAAAAAACTATAACATAATATCAAACCAATTACATAGTATTATTGTTGTACTCTCCAAAAATATACATTTTTAAAAAATTTTGTTCTACCCAGGCTGCTTCTGATAGGTTGGTCTGCGTGCAACAACCTCGTCAACATGGCTGATCTGATACGGTTTGGGCTTTAACATTTTACTTTTAGTATCATGTTTATTTTTTGGCTTTTACAAAGTTTTCAGTCACAAAAAGTTGAAGATAGTACTTTTGATTCAAATATGCTTGTTTCTTTTAATACAGCACAGAATAAGCTTTTTAACCCTTCCGCGTTCCTAACACAGGGGTCATGATGCCCCCACCTCCACCGAGCAGGCGTGTGCATAGCCTATTGGTACACACACAGTTGGCAGAAGTGTACTGTGTATAACAGCAGTATA
>SSNR01000497.1:309783-387806 GCA_006937965.1 Callopanchax toddi | reverse complement strand
TCATTTCATCTTAAACTTCATGTGTTTAAATAGTTCTAATATTTACAGTATCATTGTGCAATATTTTAATGTTTTGATATAACTTTTAACTTTTTTTAAGGATTTGCTAAAATGTTAACTTTCTAAGCTAGTGACTTTTGCTATTTTTTATTTAGCTAATCTTTGGAATGTTTAAGCAATCTTTTCAGCTAAATTACATTTTAGCAGCATTACATTTGAGACGAGCTCAAATGTAACGCCCCAAAAACTTTGGCACCTATCTCCTCCCAGAGTTTTTTAGTCACAGAAACCGTTTTAGTATCAAAACGACCGGCTCGGTCGGGAATCGCCGGCTATGACTTTTGGTGTTGATCTAGTGTGTAGTTTTTGAGTTATTGAGGTTTGTTTGTTATAATGGATTTTGTCCCCTCATGCTGCGTTACCATGGTTACCCCACTAGGGCAGCTAGAGTGGAGACCTTTAACAGCTGACAAGATTTTCAGAACTCCTTAGGAAACAACGTCTTTTTACTCCCACACTATTATTAGTACCCAAACATATTATACAATAAAACGTAGGTATGTTTGTCTACTTTCAGAATCTCTGGTTGTTTGGGCCATAGGTAGTATGGCTCGTTCATAAATCACCTCAATGCCAGGAGAAATCTGCTCATTTTCAGTCTCTTTCCTATGTTAAATGCCTCATGAGATTTCTAGAAGTTTCTGAACGAAACATGGTTTTTCTATCGCCATATCTCCTTCAAATATTGACCTAGGTGTACAAAAATTGAGACTTAACATCTCCAAAGCCTGCTGTCACTCACGGATTTAAATTTTTTTAAATTGGTCAAACGGTTTCCTAAAGACAGTGATTTGTTCGAGCCCTACAACTTGCCTTTTCCTGCTGTATTTTAACAGTGTCACAGGTGTCCATCATCTTCATCACATCATCATCATCAGCTCGTTAGCCTTTCTAAACACTGAACAGATCAAAGGGACAGAGTTCCACTGGTTTGAACCTGACCTATTTTAAGCCCTTGAACTCAAATTAAACTACTTTCTTCTTCTTAAACCTGTAACTTTCATCAGCTGGTCACACTTTTACTGCATGTGAGCACCTTTTTGAACTAAATGTCCCTACGCTCACACCGTTTGTCCCATTTAGACAAGTCATATATCAAAACGTTGAGATTTTGGTCCTCTTTCAACAGAACTCCTTGATTTTCTGACTCCTTAATGTCTTTCTGTGTTTGACCTACATTCATTAAACTGTTTTTAAACTCTTTAGCCTCGCTTAAGTTCAGCTTTTTAGAGGTTTTAACAATTTATTTAAGCTAAATTCAACATATTTCAGCTAATTCAAAGAAGTACAATACAAAATTAAGATATTTTAAGGCTGTCAACTCAAATTAAACTACTTTCAACCTCCTTATATTTTAACTAATATTCTACCATTCTGCTTGACCTTAAAGTCTTTCTTACACTGTACTGTTTAGCTAATCTTATAATATTTCTTCTACTATATTTTTACCTTTTCTGCTGGTGTAAACTTTTTTGCAAGTTATTGCCTTTTGCTATTTTCTTCTTTTGCTAACCATTTGAGTGTTTAAGCAGTCTTTTCTTCTAAATTGCACTTTTTATACAAATTTCTACACCTAAATTTCAACAAATCAGGTATTTTGAACTATTTAATTCAAATTAAACTCTTTTAAACTTCTCTAAACTTCAAATATTTAAGATATTTCGGCTAATGTTGTCACCTGAACTTAAATTCAGCTTCAGATTAACTCTTTCAGTAAAGTATTTAAAACTTTTCAACTGAGACTTCAACTTTTTAAAAAGGATTCTGCTTTTTATGACGTTTTAACTTAATTTCAGCTAAAGTTCTTCTTCATTACATAAGGTTTCAGCCAGTTTTAACTGTTTTCATTGTCTTATACTGATTTCACTGTATTTACACAGTTCAGCTTAGATTAAGCTTTTAATCAGTTTTTAAAGATTTTTTCACATGTTTAAGCAATCTTTTCAGCTAAATTACAATTTTTCAGCAAATGTGTACAATAATTTCAACAATTCAGGTATTTTCAACAAATTTGTTCAAATTTAACAACTTTAAGCTACATTAGACTTAAACAAATCTAAATTTTCAGCAAATATTTAAAGTTTAGCTAAATTTCCACTCATTTGAGCTTCTTTCAGCTGGTTTTGGACAATTTCAGCTGTCTCTTTCAGCTTTCAGCATTCCAACTTTGCTTTTTCGCAGGAAAAGCATCTTTTCTAGTTATACCTAGCTTGTTTGAAAATGACCTATATCACCTTTAATAAAACAGACCAGATGATCATAAATCATTATAATGTAGTATAATCATCTCATTTTGTTTGAGTTTTGGAATGACTATTATTTGTTGATCCCTTTGAAAAGTCATACAGAGAGAAACAAACTTTACTAAACTTTAACATAAACAAGTTCAGTAATAATGTTTTCCTTATCGATCTAAACATTATAGAAATTTGTATTTTCGAGACTTGAAAGAAAACTTCAAACTAGTGACGACCAGGGGAAAAAAATTATTTCTTGAAGTCTTTAAATGTCCATTAGTGCCCCCTACTGTTCAAAATGTATAAAGCAATAAATGTATAAATAAATGTATTCAAAATGTCATGCAACCATTAAACATTTATCTAGCTAATTTCTAAGGAAATGGATTAAAATTAAAGGCAATTTGTTCATTTTGTCTGGACATTTACAGTTAGCATTTAGTAATTGCACAACAGAACAAATGGATCTGACTTTAGGTGATTTTTATAGACAAAACAACTGTTTTTGTAGATTAATACCTTTGATTTAGTTTAGAAAGATATTCTACAAAAGATGCTGGGGTCTACATAAACTTTAAGCCAAGCACGTACAAATAAGAAATTAAGTTTTGCTTTATTTAATTTTTTCTTAGCAGTGATGAGGGAGCTTTGACACCATGTACGTTAACAGTAGAACCACTAGTAATTGTTTAGTTACTGTGTTTAGTTTAGTGCTGTGATCTATTAATTCATATAAATTACAAGGTTTTATTAATTTTTAAACACTGTACTATGTCTGAAAAATTAAAAGAAATCTAATTTGCTAAAAGGATTAGTAACTATGGTGATTAATAGTGCAAAAAAATGAGTTCAATCTTATTACTTTAACATAGAAATGTTCACATTTCTGCAGTATGGTAGAAATGTAAAATGAAATGCAGTTATTTGATTAAATTATGTTGTTCGTAAATCATGGTGACAAATTATTTTTCAATGTTTTTTTTTTTTTTTTTTTTACAACTAAAAGTGACCAAAAATAAAATCTATTTGAGTTTTCTTGCAGCATTTACAGACATTTGCATTGGTCACACTATTTTAAAATACTGGCAAAAAATATTATCCACAAACATGCATGAGAGGACCCTAAAAAGAAGGCTGACAAACAGACGTGTTCTCAGAAAGTTCTGTTACCTTTTGCAGTGAAGTCAGAGTTCCACCAGCTGTACAGGTTGAACTCAACCAGGAATCTAAATATGGAGGAAACCATAAAAATACACTTCAATTAAAACATGCAAACACCAGAACACTGATATCTTATTGTCTGTATAAATTCCCACAGGAGTGCTGAAATCTAACTCTGCTTGAATTTATAAACAATATTTAAAATGTCTTAAACATGACTCAGAAATGGAAAAGTATGCATAAGAGTTTCTTCATTAATAAATACATTTATAGTTTTAAAAAATGTTTTATAGTATTTTAGCATTGTCAGAACCACAACTGACTCCAACCTTATAAATTGCAGCTTTTCTGCAGTTTTGAAAAATCACTATTATTTCTCAGAAATTCCTCAAATTTGTTCCGTTTTATTTATTCTGAATATTTACATCATGATCAAGTATATAAAATATATTTAATACAAAAACATGATTTAAGGAAGTACTGACAACTCCCATGATGCACTGTGGCAGTGACAGACCACCCAGCAGGTCTGAACCACAACCACAATGTGGCATCTCAGGAATACCCACTCTACAGGAAAACATCAGGTATCCATTACTGGTTCTGATCACAGGGGAACACGTCAACATACATGTGGAGGCTCTTGTAAACAAACACACAGTCGATATACAGTATGCTCACAAAAATACAGTTCATCTGAGAGCTAAACATAAGCCCTGAAACCACATATGTACTCTGAGCCTTTGGCATTCTCACATGTGGAGGACTTACATGACAAGCTCCGTCAGGATCCACTTTACTGCAGCAAGGAAAGCAAAGTAAGGCTAAAAATGTAAATAAAAAGAAACAAAAATAGATGCATCAGATAATAGTTGCACATAAAGTAATATACAGTCCTGACCTTACATGTAGGTTGAAAAGTACTCACATCCAGCAGCGTGTGCCCACTGTCGCTGCTCTCTGAATAGACTCGACACAGAGCCTGGTAGTCATACAGTGTGACCCTAAGGAGACAAAAATAAAACACACCAAGCAGAGAAAGTCTGAAACACAAATACAGATTTGACTTTTCACAGTTATGTTATGTTAGAGTGATATAGCTCCAAAATAAGTAGATATACATCTCAGTTCACACATCCCCTCTCCAGTAACAGGCCTGAGGGGCCTTTTAGACTGCTGTGTGGGAGCAGGAAGAGCAGATCCCACCTCTGCTATAACTGCAGCTTCAGTCACCAATAATAAATTGGATAGATGGGGAATGAATGGAAAGAGGAAGGCAAGTGAAAGTCGAGAGCTTCCTCAGAGGTTTGTCAAAGTGATTTTAGAAAAGCGAGTGTGTGTGTGTAGATAATTTGAGGGATATTGGAGGGATATCAGAGGATTTAAGGGCTTACTGGACCCTGAGGGGGTGAAATCTAGTTCTGTCTGTGTGAGATTATTGAAACGGTTTCTACCCTGCACACACACACACACACACACACACACACACACACACACACACACACACACACACTGGACACTCTGACAGCTTTTGTAAAAGTTCTTGTATACCCGATACACCTGCATGTTGAAGAAACGTCTGATGTTGGAGTGTTTTTGTCAGCCTCAGGCAAAGTTCAAACCTCTGTCACAGTGGCACACAGCATCAATAAGATCCAATCAGACCTAAGCCAGGCCACATGTGTTAGCAGCTAACTTAGACCTTAAATGTGTTTATGCTGCATAGAAACAGAATTACTGCAGCTTTATATGTTTAATCCAAAGTTACCAATTATATCAGAGGTTTGATGATGCCTTTGGCCAGTTCCTGAATTTGTAATGGGTTGCAAGAGTGCTCATCTCTGCTCTCTGAGCTCAAATGATTCACAAAATCTTAAACTTTTCTCACACTTATGCAACCGTACACTCCATCCAGGTCCTGGAGGTCCTCTGACTAGGACCTGCTTTCTATCCCAAAAACCAGACTCGGTTGCTGAGGTCAGTGGACTCAGTGGTTTCTTTTAAAAAACAACTAAAGACTCACCTGTATAAAACTGTTTATGGTGGACCTTTTGCTCATGTTTATATGGTTTATTGTTACTGTTCCATATTTTTTCTCAGGTATCTGACTAAGCTATATTTTATGGCTCTGTAAAAGTTTTTGTTGTCATGTAAAGTGCTTTGTGGTTCCAACCTTGAAAGTCGCTATATAAATAAAGTTTTACACTCACTAATCTTCAAACAAGCTAGGTATAGCTAGCTATTTGACACAAACACGTCTCAGAACTCTCACCCCTCCCGTTAGTATGATCCTTATGCTGCGCCTCCCCCGGACATGGGACAGTGCATTGTCACAGTAACAAGAGAATGCAAAACACCAGTCGTTGAAACGCTATGCTAATGTTCACCCTGTTTTTCCCTTGTTTTACATCTCAACGTTTTTTGTTTTCTGCTAGCTGAAAAGGTGTTTTTCTTTTGGGACTCTGGTGTTTTTTCCTAAAATTGGAGCACCAACTGCTGGCCTTTTCTGTCCTTCTCTCACTTCGGGGAACTTCAGCTGCAAAATGCTCCAGCACACGTTATTGGAGGATCCAAGCAGTGCAGAAGTGCGGCGTTTCGGCAAGAGAGACAGCCGGATTGTCTAATAGTTGCTTTTGATCCGAAACGTATGATTGTCTGACGTTTGTAGAGAACTGCGAGGAAACCACTTATTAATTTTTTCTCATTTTTTAATTGCCACAATATATTTATAGCTATGCTATGTTAGAACGTTGTTAAGAGGCATGAAAAAAAACATTTAAGCTAATTTGCTTTGCAAATTACCTATAGCACCTTTAACATTGGTTTTAATACATGCATAGTTTCTGCACAGCAACTGTTTGTTTGAGGTATAGTTTTTATCCTACTGTTTACTGTTTTAGGTAAGGCCTAAACATGCAATAAAAATTATAATAATAATTTACACCACAAAGTACAATGTATCATTATTACATGGTAATTACTATCTAAAAAGTAATACATTTTAATATATAACTTTCAATATTTTCATGAGTCCAGGTTTTCTTGATTGGTTGGGATGCTTGTAACCAAAACTAAGACAGAATAATTTGTCTTCTTTGTGTGTGTCTGGATGCTGATTAATAAGTTGAATGTGGGTGGCAACATTTTTAATTTATTTTCTTTCTTAATCAAGACCAAACTAATGTAAACACAGTAATTCACCACACACATCACTGAGTTAGAACAGACCATATTTGATTCATTAGCATTTAGATTTAAAAGTTCTGTTAGTCATCAGACCAATACGTCTCCAAGCCCAAGTCATAGTATTTATTCATCATATGTCTTCCTCAATCTTAGCAATCTATCATCATCCAACACTAAAGATTCAGAGAAAACACTTACTGGTCATTTTGTTTTTATGGATGGGTCTGTAAACTATTAGCTGTCAGCTTTTGAGGTTTATTGCTTTGAAGAACAGCCTTAGTTGTGAAAAGATTTGTCACAGCTGATTTTTATACATTAAGACAGCATGACAGAAATCCCTTCACCCACGTGTCCTGAAGGCAGAAACCAATGCATTTTATGCTTTAGTGTTAGTGGTTGCTTTTAAGAGTGTGTGCAATGCAACTTTATACTTAGCTCTGCAGCTATACTTATACATCATTGCACTGCTTCTCATTCAAACTTTGTCTGTTTGTGTTTTGCGGCTTCATAATACTGAGAAAGGTTTTCTTCAAATTAATTGCAAAGCGTTGCCACTCACTGCTCCTGGCGTTTTCCAGGAGACAAAAACAAGCACAAATTCACATCTGCATGGGTTTTGTCAGTGTGTGTGGGGACCAAATTCAAGTTCCTCCTAATTCTTTTGTTTCAGGAAAAGATTTGCTGTAATCCCCTAATGGAGGACTCCACCGAGTGAGGGGTCAGAGTTCAGCGCTGAATGGCTCAACACGATTGGGCCAAGTTAAGAGCTGTCAGCAAGAGGGGAGACGTGCTCTCATTCTGAAACCTGCCTGATATTTTGCACATGTATTCTCACACACACACTCACTGGAGCCTGCACCTCTAGGCACACACACACACACACACACACACACACACACACACACATAATGCTTGAAACCCTTACCGTTTGAAAGAGCCCATCTGCAGAAGCTTACTCATTACAGCTCCTTCTGCTTGACCAAAAAAGTTTCCCGTCTGAGGCAGAAAAGACAGAAATCTTGAATAGAAAACTAAATAATCACATGTATTTATATACGTTTTTTATTTGGTAGTAATAATTAATATGAATTTAGTTGTACACAGATTTTCTGTAAATTCTGGAGGATTTATTTGGACTTTGAAGAATGACAATGGAACAGGATGAATAGATCTCCACCGGTAGACCCTTACAGTTTGTCTCATCAAAAAGCAAAATTAAACTCGGGAGCAAGTAGGGGGGAGGATGCATGAAAAGAACAAACAGGGGAAAGGAAGGGCAATGACAGCCAGCGGACTGGCTGCTGGATGAGCTAAAGTCAGAGTGACAGCATGTCTGGTCTCTGCTAAGCTGGGGACATAAATGTAGTACAGCAGCATGATTATGGGATGTCTTATTGAGAGCAGTTAAACAACAACATTAAAACAGGTAGCAAATGTCCATGTAAAAACATGTTTTAAATTCAAATCAAAAGATTTATTTCTATATAGAACTTCCTGAAACTATTCTGTGAGTGTTTTCCTTCATGAGCTGGTATTGATGAGTGTGGATATCTCACCAAACTGTAGTCCTCGGCTACCAGAATAAAGCCATTGTTGTCAATCAGGTAGCAGTTAATATTCTGTCAAAAAGAAGATGATTTTAAAAGCAGCTGTAATGTAAAAAACTGAATCATATATTTGAGTGAAGACAGGAAACCAGACTGACCTCATCATCACAGCTTATGGAGCATCTCCCATCTAATGCAGTGCACTGAAAGAAGAACATACAAGAATCAAAACAAATGTTTATACTGTTCAGGAGAGGAAGTAAATCATCTCTTCGTGATTAGAATCTACATTAAAAATGAAAATTGAAAAAATGATACAAATGAATATGTGGACATTTGAGTTTTAAAAGACAGTCATATAATTTAATTAAATAATCTAAAATTCAGAAGACACAGGCCTTATGATATCCTATGTATGTTCTGCTTATGAAACTAACAAAATAAACTTTTAAAAAATTCGTAGACAGCCCTGAAATTAAAATAGGAGAAATGAATCAAAGTGTCTCAGTCTGAAAGAGTCAGAACTAAAGTCCACCAGCAGGGGGTGGCATTCAGATTAATCTACAGTTAAAACAGCCTGGATTGTTTCAAAACTCCTTTTGTTGCATTTTATGCTGTGGCTGATTTCTTCATGGCAAAAGACACCTAAGGCGTGAGAGATGGTGAAAACTCCTTTTCTTGTTGTATGAAAAAAAGCAAGAAGTGGATTTCAGCTGACAGAATGTCTGCAACATTAATAATTATATGCATATTATAGATTACATTGTTTTTTCCAATAAAATTTACAATAACGTTATTTTATTAACAAAACAGTAAACACTTGTGGTTTTATAATTTATTCATTTAAAGCCGCACTCTGGATTATTTCATCAAGAGAGCACTTTTTGAATCTAACGTCCAAAGGCTCCTCCTCAAAACATCTCGACACGCGCGTCCGGTCGCGTGTGCGCATATATGTGCGCATATATGTGCACATGGAGCATATACTTCGGACATGAACTGTACAGCTCAGTGTGTAGGGTTTAATCACTCACAGTTCACAACTCTTATTCCAACAACACTACGAGGGTCTGATGAGCCCTCTCTGTCCCTGCTGCTTCTGATATTAGCTCTGTTAGCAGAGAGCTGCTGCTGGACTCTGAAGCTGAACTTGACTCGGCCCTGGATGAACTTTCTGACCAAAATAAACGCATAATCCTGTCAAGCCTTGCCATTCTGTGAGGTGAAAGGTTTAAAAATAAAAATAAATCCATCTTTAGCTGGGGAATGGGTAGGTTTTTAGTAGAAATGAGCCGTGAGTCCTCAGTGAACGGCTGAGACGGCAGAGAAACACACGGAGCGTCCTGTACGACAGCGCCCCCTACTGGTACAGGTTTGGTCGATTTATGCATGTTGAGAGAATGCAAACATTTGAATTTCATTGGCTGAAAAATGTTGGCAGCAAGAAATAATAGAAAGGGGTCTCTAGGAGGAAGGAGGGTCTTCATCAGAATGACAGATGTTGTGGAACTCAACCCATAGATCATAGTTTAGACCTGAAATATAATTTAAAACATTTAGAAAACTTTGATACAGAGAAAAATGCTCCAGAGAGCCGCTTTAATCAAACACTGAAAATGAGTTCATTTTAAAGCTCAGAGACAATTTTCACTTTACTGGTTTGAATTCTTTGGTTTGGCCCTGATTAAGTTGATTAGAAAAGCAATTTCACTGACTGCTGGCTAAATACTGACTGAAACCTTTTCCTCATTACTCAGAGAAGGAGAGGATGCAGGGGAGTGAGAGCAAAACCGTTGAATTATGCTGCATGTCATTTCATATCAATAGCACCTTTAAAAAAAGTATTTACTTAGAAAATTGATGATGTGTTCAGTACTTATTTTACTCACTGCAGTTATTAATATTTTTTCTATCTTTATTAGATAAACTAGTAATCTTAAATTTAGTGCCCGTAGCTTCTAAAGGAAGAAGTATAGGACAATGCCCATTTTTGTTTAACTAATTATGACCTCTGCTAATTCACTGTTTGCTTTTAATATAGTGGTCTGTTCAACTTGTTTTAACATGCTGAATGTGTTTACCACACCTGTCTGCTTGCCGTCCAAAATTTTCGCTGAAAAAACTCCAGTTTCATCTGGATCCCCACAGCTGGAAGAGAAGCAAAACAGTCATCAAAAGCAGAACCATGAAGAGCAGGATCACTGAGATACTCCTCACAGCAGAAATCATGTCATTGGACAGAATGTAAATGTCCCACATTAGTATATTTTTCTAAGTCATGGAGTACAAAGTGCTTTAAATCAGTCAGTCATTCACACACTGGTGGCAGTAAGCTACATTGTAGTCACAGAGGTGCCACTGGACTCTCTTCTTGCCCAATGACAAAGCGACCCAGCAGAGTTTGAAACAACAACCCTCTGGTTGTAAGACAAACACTCGACATGAGCTACTGACAGAACAGCAGAAACACAGTTTACACAAGTGACAGTCACAAGGCTTCCTGAATGGGACAAAATAATATACACCTTCTTTGCAGCCAGTTATAATTCTACTCGTCGTTCTGTCCCTCTATACAGTGACACATAGTTTTACTTTCATGAGAATCAACCTATCAGGTCCTTAAATACATGGATCTGAAAAAAAAATACCAGTGAATTTGTGTGAGTGTTCAGATTTCAAATTTTTTAACATTTATTCCCATTATACAGCTAAATTCTGTATTATAGATTTATTGTATCAATAATTTCATTTTGACCACAGCAGATGTATAAAGGAGAAAAAAAATTCACTTGTAAAATTTGTTTTTTGAATTTGCATATTTCTGTTCATTGGCAGGATTGTGCAAATGTTGCATGAAGTGGGGTGCAACGCTGACCCATTTTAGCTCATACCCATAGGAACAGGTGCAGATTATCCCATCATAAGCTTTGCCAGATCCTTTCAGCAGCCCACCATTTCTACACCCACATAAAAAAACCAAGAGGAGAGGCTAATTTCAGATGCAGGGCAACAATGACGAAGACAAGAGAGAGGGGAGAAAATAGATATACACAGTTAAAGTGTCAATCACTAGGATTATAGACTCAAAGTTTTCATACAGAAATAATGTGGATTCACATGAACCTGTCCTTGCACAAAATTGAATTCAGATAGAAAAATAGGTAACAGAAAATCTGTTGAGAAAGAAAAATAATGTAGTGAAAATAGAGCCTCCATACATTCTGCAGGGGTTTGTTTTGAGAAACAGCATCAGAGGTCAAAAGTGCACTGCTCTTGCAATCTACCTGGATGACTGTTCAAAACAGAAGCTCACATCTGTGCCTCTAATACTTAGGATTTTTTGTATTATGCAGGAACATTTAATTTCCCTATGTATGATTTAAGAACTTGGGGGTATTTATGCCCTGAGCTGGGTTTATGATTCTAAAGATGAAGAGACAGAAAATCCACTCTAAATCCATCCCTTCTCCAATCTCCCATCAGTTCAATCAGAAGCAGTGGGGATGACAACTGGTTTACAGCCTGCAGATTGGGGATTCTAATAAGGATTGTGTAAACGTGTGTGTCCATCAGCAAAACAGTGCTTTTGACTGTGTTTTCGTGTGTGTATGTTTTCTAGCAAAGGCAATCACGTTGTGTGTCAGGAATACAACAAATGCATGTCTTTTTTTTTGTTTATGCATAAATCATTTCACAACCAAGTGACAAAATAAAACACCAACAATGCAAGAAAACACAGAATCCACTCACTGACTCTGCAGACCGACAATAGGACGCTATAGCCAAGCACTCTGAAAGCAATCAGCATTCAGCTCAGTTCAATCAACTTGAACTCTGAAACTGCCACCTGCACTTTACTGACTAAAATATTATATTAGATCTTTATTAATGACTGTTTAGCTCATTTTTTAGACTACCCTGTGATTTCACTCTGCCATGTCTTACATGCTGTTAAATGACAATAGATGAGTTTTTGAGAGAAAAAACTATAAATAAAACTGTAGACATTGAGTGTGAACAATATTGTCATTCATTTATTTTATGAGCTACAGTTTATAGTATGAGCTCCTCTATACAAGCAGCAGTTTTGGTATTTCTACCATTACTGTTGATCAGTCTCTAAAAGATTGTAAGGTAATTTTTGACTAATTTAGACATCATTATTAAACAGTAGGACAGTTAATTCACAAGCAGACACACCAGACAGGTGTGATTTTTACACAAGCGTACATCCAATAGTGGATCATAAGACTGGAGTTTGACACCTCTGTTCAAGAAGACTCACTCTAAGGTCAGACTGTGCAATACCCAGAGAAGATTAAGAACTGACAGGCCTCAGTTAGCATGTTACATGATATAATTCATGGCAGAACTGTTAGAAAAACATTAAACAAGGATGGATTGTTTTGAATGGCTGCCAGGAGAAAACCTCATTTTTCCAACACATACAACAGTACTGCTCAAGTTATTCAAGTTTCCTTAAAACAACCTATACGACTGTGGAACAATGTCCTGGAAGCAGAAAATACCAATGTGGAGATGTTTAGCAATAATGCACAGAGCTACTGTACATCTAGTGAAAAAACAAACAGCATATTAGACAGAAATACTCCATATAAACTGTCAGCATGGTGGCGGAGGGGTGATGGTTTACAGCCACATGACATGAGCACCTTGTAGTCACCACAATGTTTTTGTTTATCAAATTATTTTAGAGTCAAATGAGAGGCCATCTATAACCCACCTGGAGCGTTTTTCTTGGTCACACAACAGGACTATATTTCTAAATATACAAAATGAAGAAAGGCTGAAAAGGGAAAGAATCAGGTGCTGCAATGGCTCGGTCTAAGTCCAGACCTCAACCTGGGACTTCAAGTGGGGTTTGCATAAACAAATTCCTGGAATTCTCAGGGGCTGCATGGTGGCGCAGGTGATAACACTGTTACCTCGCAGCAAGAAGGTTGTAGGTTTGCTTCCCTTCTGCAGCCTCTCTGTGTGGAGTTTGCATGTTCTCCCCATGCATGTGTGGATTTCCTCCAGGTACTCTGGTTTCCTGCCACAGCCCAAAAGCATGCATGTGAGGTTAACTGGTGAGTCTAAACCGTCCCTTGGTGTGAGTGAGAGTGTAAATGGTTGTATGTCTGATTTGTCTCAGTGTGGCCCTGTGATGGACTGGCGACCTGTCCATGGTGTCCCCTGCTTCTCACCCCGTGACTGCTGCAGCTCCCAACAGCTTACTGGATGAAGCAGTTCTGAACATAGATGGATGAAATTCCTAAAAAATCTCTACCTAACCCTTAGTTCATGATTAATAAGCATACAAGTGATTACCCTTTTTTTTAACATTCTGCTTTCACAGTTGAGGTGTACCTATGGTGAACAAAGTAAAGCAACATTATAAAGAAAATTATACGAGAGACTGAAAATGAAATTCAGAATATCATTACTTTGGACCTGTTACTACAGAAGACCTTTTGTGGATAAAACATTAGAGCACCACAGTACCCAGTCCCAGAGGATTATCGTGGTCCCAGCCTGAACAGGTTACATGGGCTCATCCACCTGCAGGAAGAGCATAAATGGTCTGGTACATTGTGAAGTGAATAGCAGACCAAAGCAAGATTTTTGGCAGCTCTTTTTGGAGACCCTGTGACAAGTGCTAGATGGCGCTCCAATTGTGGACTCCATAATCCCACAGTGTAACCTGGAAGGGTATTATTGGGAAGAATCTGAACCTAAGTGGAGTTTTGTTTTTGGACACTAAGAATACAAATCAGTTTACTTGCTACCAGAGCAACCTACGTCACAGGTCAAGGATCAACTTTTTAGTTGTATCATCTGACCTGTAGCCAGGCATGGACTGGCCATCTGGCGTACTGGGCCCGGTGGGCTGCAGGTGATTTTGGGCCAGTCTAGGCCATAACGGGTCATCCATGCAGCCTGTAATCTAAGAGCTTAGGGGAACAAAAAGGCAGAATATGGAGACCTATAGGGCATGGCTAGTCTGTGGGTCTCCAGAAGTAGTGGACAGGTACTGGAGGGCCAAGTAGGATGGGCAGTGGCAGTTGTTGAGGCAAATCTCAGGCATGGAAGGAGTTTGGTGAGGCCATGGAGAAAGACTATCTATTGGCTCCAAGTGGTTCTGGCAAACCACCTGGCTCCTCAGGGGAGGAACTCACTCACGCTGTTTACAATGGAGGTGGGGAGCTGCTGATGTCCTCTTGGGATATAGTCAAGTCATGGAAGGAATACTTTGAGGACGTCCTCAAACCCATGACACATATTTTGATGAAGAACCAGAGCTGAGAGACCTAGGGGTGGACTGTCCAATCTCTGGGGCAGAAGTCCTTGAGGTCAAACAACTACAGAGTCCCCAGAGTTGACAAAAGCCGCCTTGGGTATCTCAAGGCTATGTTTGTTGTAGGAATATTTTGGTTGACACATATCTCCAACATTGCAACCATAGGAGCCATTCTGCGTCGTAATGTCTGTGTCATAAAGTACTCCACAACATTATGACAGGATGAAATAGGATGAAATAGAACTGTCGCAAATCTTTAGTGCAGTGGTGCAGACTAGCACTTCTGGGACACACCTTGGCACTCCCTGTGAGAGTGCTTTTACTGACTACAATGTTTTTTATTTAAAATCATGGCGCAGGCACGACGTCTCCAGTGTGTTGCACCCTTCAGGTATAGGCTGAGGAGCTCAGACATCTGGGAGGAACTTGAAATAGAACTGCTGCTCCTTGAGGTGGTCAGGCATCTGGTCACTATGTCTCCTGGATGCCTCCCTGGGGAGGTATTTCAGGCATATCCTGCTGGAGGCCCTCAGGACAACCTGGAAATGCCCAGTGTTGGGTAGTAACGGAATACATGTATTTAGAATACGTATTTAGAATACTGATTTTGACGTACTGTATTCCGGTACAGTTACTATTTTTAAACATGGTATTTAGAATACAGTTACTTTCGTAATACTATTGGAATACTTGTGTCTCCATGTTGTGTAGGTTATCTATCCCATAATGCCCCTAAACAATGTGCCTCCATTACCAAAACAACCCTACCAAAACATGAGGGTACACTCCCGAGTCGACCAGCCGGTAGCAAGGTAGCAACAGGTAGCAGCTAGCCTCGTATGGATTCAGACCAAGAGATGGAGTGGTTGGAGTCACAACCGCAGCTGAATCAACCTACCAGCAGTGGAGGAATAAATGCATTCACGTCCTGGAAATTCAAGCTAATTTTCACTCTAAAAAAGGTGCGGGGTGAGCGAAATATGACGGTGCAGTGCGATCTTTGTCTGCCAGCTAACAACCTACTAGCTGCGTCCAAAGACTCTAATCTAATCTGAAGAAACACCTTAAAGTAACTTATTTTTAGCTTTCTAGTTTTGCTTCCCTAGTGCTTTATTTAACAGTGCCTGTATCGTGTTAGTTCTGTCATTTCTCACATTTACAGTGTCGATGTTGTATCTGAAATGATGTTAGCTTGATGATATTGTTGTGGTTTCCCACAAATGTGGGTTTCATGTTAAGAGCTTTCCATTTGGAGTGCAATGAACATCAATCCACAAAACTTTGCAATATACTTAAATCGCGTTTTATAGGGGAAGTATTCCAAGTATTTAGAATACAGTACCAGGATTAAGCAAAGTAACGGAATACAGTACAAAATACATTTTAAAACAGGTATTCAGTATTCTGTAACTAAATACATTTACAAAGTACTCTCCCCAACACTGGAAATGCCTTGGGGTCCCACTGGAGGAGCTGGTAAAGTGACTGAGGAGAGGACAGTCTGGGATTCCCTACTGCTACCCCCGCAACCCAGATCTGAATGAGCAGAAGAAAATGAGGCGAGACTTGGCACTATAACCTTTAGATACTTCACACGTGCATTTAGAAAATTCAGCAACATATCTTGTTTGGTTGTTCACTAGGTTGTATTTACTTATTCATAGGAGATAATAAAAAATGTTTTTTATTTTGTCATGTAAAATAATTAAATGTTATACTTATTTTTACAATAGCCTTTAAAAACATTTTTTAGCAAAACCTCACACTTAAAAGCAGGAATGAGCAATTGGATTGAACTGAAATGATCATAAGGAGATGACCCCATTTGCAATTTTCCCTTAAGGTATTAACATTTCAAGAGCTACAGGAGACGAATGAGTCACATAAAATTGTAGGACATTTGTTTTTGTTGTTTTCTATTAACATTTCTATTAGACCTTGCACCACAAACAGAACAGACTGTCTAGACACATCAACATATGGTATTTCAGCAGGAATGAAAGGCGACATCACACATTTGCAGATGCATTTCCCAGTGTCAGTGTAAATAACATCTCAAATATACATGCAAATGTGAGTGTGTGTGCAGCTGCATGCTCTACATGTCTACAGCTGGATGCATAATTGTTCAAGATTTATATTGTTACTTATTTAGCAGAACAAAATAAATAGAAGTCCAAACTGAGCTTATTTTTTACTAACAGAATGAAAAATAATGTCTGGTAAATCAGCAGAAGAGCGGATTTCAATCCGTATGGACAGGAAGGCCAAGATCAGCTGGTAAACTTAATCATAGTCATAGATAAAAATGAACCCATTTCTTTGATCTTTCAAACATGCTTACCAGTTGTTCCTTTTGCAAGAAAAATATTCTATGTAAACGACTGCAGCAGCTTAATATTCAGCTGTGTGTGTTTGCGGATGTGTGCATTTTGTGTTGCTGTGCTGGGGGCGTGTTCAGCCAGCCCCTCTGCCCACGGCTTATGCATAATATCATCAGAGCATGCCACACAACAACGGGCATCCAATGTTCGCTCTGTGTTCAAATATTTGAGTATTTTCGTCGACGCGCTGCAATCTAGATCTAATTTTGTCTTGTTCAGTTCTTGCCAGAGCGATAGAAGGTGTAACATGAATGTCAGCGAATGTGTTTGTGCTGTGATTTAAGAGGCACAGCTGTCCACAGGGAGATGACACACCAACTCACACACCAATGCAACTGGGGAGAGGGGGGGTGGGGTGGGGGGCAGATAGAGAGAGAAACAGACAGAGGAGGACAGTGTTGATTTGCTTTGAGCAGAAGGGCAAAACAAAATCAGTCAAGAGAAAAGGTAAAGTAGGAAAAATAGAGCATAGAAAAATGCAGGCGAGAGGGATTGAGAGATAGTGAGAGTGCAGCTAAACGAGAGAGATAGAGAGCGAGAGAGAAATACAGAGAGAGAAGCAGAGCTTCTAACTCGAGTGATTCCCAGACTGGCTGGCAGTGAGCTCTGAGCTCTGATCCTCCTGCTCTGATGGGGTTTCAAACCCTCACAAGCAGCGCTGGGGGATCCTGAGGGCAACACTTGTTCTGCTGTTTTTCTTTGCTCTGTCTAATTCCCACCTATTGAGTACATCAGCCAACACAGAGTCAGGATAAGCTATCCTCAGCCTCACTGACGGCAAATGGATCATAAACCGATGACAGACACTACAATCCAAAAAAGGAAGCTAGAAGAACTCTGAATGCAAGCGGCCCGGAGACGACTGGCAGATATGAGAGGTAGGAGCTCCATCACTGTTCAGAATTAATGCATGTGCATGTGTCAAGATAATGTTGTACATTATTAATATGTTTTAATAAGCTGCTACAAAGGAGTTCTCATCACAAAGATAAAAATGCTAAATATACTTTTTCTGGGTATATTAGCAAATATAAAATTATTTTCATTTCTTTATGTTAGAGCTGACATTGGAGCTGATGCAAAGTGCTGCTTGCTTTGGGTTACGTGAGCATGTCATTACAAACTTCTTTGTGTTCGCTTTGAGCTTGAAGGGACACGATGAAGCAAAGAGTCACTCTCTTGTGTTGACCTCATTCCATAGCTGGTCATAATGCTTGTCTGAGCTGATGTTTATATGTGGACTTTCAGTTTGTTTTACAGCAAATGCACATAATCACTCAAATACACAATCTTCTCTTGTGCTCTTTGGGCAACAAAGATAATGTATATGCAACCTATAAAACGCTAGCATGACAACATGCTAAATTAAGCATGTTATGATGCTGGATAAGATAAAACTGTATGATAGAAGAGCAGAACCTGAGAGCAGATTGTTTTGTTTGATTTATAGGACACTTCAAGACAAAACCAATTACATGTTTGATGGCCTGGGGCACTTTAAATCGTACATAATGTTTTAAATAGAGGCCATTTAAACAGTTCATTCTCAACTTGGAGGTCAAGACCTCTAAAGGTGTCACCAGATCACTTCTGGACTCTAAATAGTTGTGAAGCTTTACACCAAGGAGAGGTTTAACTATTAACTGTTTAGGAAACTGATGTCATTACTCTTGATCTAATTCATCAGAGAAAAGATTTGCATGTGAATTAATCTGGTTTCAACGACCAAACAACATTTTTTTGTGCTTTGTACCATTGTGTCAAAGCATATATAGGTATTTTAATTATTACACAAACCCTGACAAAAATGATTCGGGCTGAAAACACACTCACACACACAAATCTCTATCTGTTGAGTGATGCTGTTTTGAATGTCCTAAAGACCAAAAAAAGTTGTGTGAGCTGAAATAGTTCAGCTACTGCACATTGGTTCATAATGCATAAGTAAGAAAATTATATACTATATATATATATATATATATATATATATATATATATATATATATATGCATGCACACACACACACACACACACACATACTGTATATTTATATGCATTATATACATATATGTTTATTTATCTATATATACATGTATACATACAGATAAATGATATACATACTGTATATAAATAGATATATATATATAAACATAATATGTATGTATACATCTGTATATATATAGATCTAGATATAAATATATACAGATAAATGTAATGTTTATGAACATATGTATATTATATACTGTACACATATATACATATAGAACATTCTTTTGGGAAAGCAGGAAAAATTCTCAAAAAACTAGCAGCAGAAGTGGTTGGAAGGGCACTTAATCTTGTTCCTCTTTGAAAACATTCACAACACATCTTTTCTCTTGTATTCAGGCTTTATGATTCAACTTTTGAGCTTGTTACACTCACAGGCTTGGGTCAGAGCTGCATTTCATTGAGCCTCAAGCTGTTCAAGCCAACACTATAAATACAGCTGTAATGTTCCAGAAGGAATGGACATGTGAAGTTATCTCAAAGGGAATCAGACACCCAGTATGTGCTGGGTATGGATTTATGTGTGGGTGAGGGGTTACGGGGCTTTGGTGAAGTCACTGAGGGTCAGTGTCTCAGGGGGTGTTATTTGTCAGAAGTGGGGGAGTAGTCACAAGTTTACTTTTAGCTTCATTAAGCAAACAAAAAATGTAATTTTGGTAAAAATGTGGATGGATTCAGAAGGGTCCTTGTGAAGTATTCAGGTATATATATTCTCAGTATGTGTGATAGAGCACAGTGGCATGTTGGAGTCCTGGGTAGAACGTGGTAAAGCGTGGTGACAGTAGTGGAAGGATCCCGTCTTGAGATTTGAAAAGCAGGTCTGACTGGGTTGGCCTCATCCCCAGCCCACAACACATCATGTTGTAAATGTATTAGCATGGTGGGATCATTTAGCTACCTCCAGATCCAGTCCAAGACATGACAGGACGAGTCCTGGAGCCTGGTGTGATCGTACTGGGAACATTTCTCTAACAAAAGAAGGTGAGGGGTGCAGAAGAGCGCATAAGGAATGAAGAAAAAAGCTGGGAAGCATGCTTGACAAGAACTTAAAGTGTAGAAAAATCATGACTGCCTTCACTCTCATAGAGGCTTTCTAAATGTTCACCATCTAGCCTTAGTATGAGAAGTGGGGTTATCATCCAGTGTGCATGGAGCCTAACAGTAGTGCAGGAAGTTGCACAAAACAGTTTAGATAAAGCTTTAATACATAGTTTGCATTTCTTGCAGTCGTTTTTAGTTATGCATTATTTTAAGTGTTTAATGCAATATTTTCTATTTGTCTCCACAGTGATTTTGGTGTGTGCCCTCCTCTCCCCCCTGTCTTTTTCACATGCCTGTCCAAAGGAGTGCAGCTGCAACAGCAACACCAAAGTAGTAGACTGTAGGGGTCGAGGACTATTTGACATCCCTCGGCGATTGAATCCAGACACCCAAGAACTGTATCTACAGGATAACCGCATCAGGGGGTTGGGATCAATGGCTTTTAGGGAAATACCCCTCGTTCGAATTCTCGATCTATCCAATAACTCCATAACATCCATTTCACCAACTGCCCTCCTTGGTTTGAAGACTCTGCAGCGCCTCAGCCTGGCTTATAACAGTCTAAGAGAGCTTGACAAGCGTCTGCTGGGACCTATACACTCGCTTTCGCACCTTGACCTCTCGCACAACAGGTGAACACTTGCAATTTATTCATTTTTCTTTTTCTTGTGACAAAAAAATAAATTCTATGTATTTGATTCCTCTGAATCTCCTCTATTTTTCCCATGTTTCACCTGTCAGCCTGTGGGGTTTGCCTGGAGCCATCGGGGACAGTTTGAGGAACCTCAGCTACCTGGGGCTGGCAAACAACAGGCTAACAAGACTGGACCGCTCGCTGCTGGAGGCCCTGACCAGCCTGGACAGCTTCACACTACGAGGCAACCCCTGGAGGTGTGACTGTCAAATTTTAAGCCTCAAACTCTGGCTGGAGACCTACCTCTTTAAAGGTTAGACCATTAGAAGCTTTAACAAGTCATTTCTCATGAGTAGCTTATTAAATCTTGTCACAATTCAAACTGCTTTTTTAGGATTTTGCTCTGATTTGGACTGTTACAGTAGAAATACAAAGCCAAATGTGTGACAGTGAGCAAAAGAGTGACGTAGATCAGGGACTCAGCTGCCGAGGGCATTTTCCCCCCATGTGGTTTGCACCTTACCCACTCAGCCATTATGTTTTACATTGGCAGAGCTGCCTTTAACACAACCGGTTATTCTATAGCTGGATGGAAATGGAGCAATTTCATGGTACAGTGACAGTTTTATTTCCTATCTAATAAAAACATTTACATAAATGATTACAGAACACACCGCAGAGTTAAGATGTGGATTAAAGTTTTGTTTGGTAATAAGGATAGAGGTGGTGCTGTGGCTGTGAATATCAACAAGCATGTCAGGTGTGCATCACTGAATATCCTGACAACTTTCAGCATTTGCTGTTGAACCATTGCAGATGATTCATGCAGCGAGGGGAACCTGTGTTGCAACTCTTATGACTATGGTGGTAATTTCTACAGCCAGAAGAAGTGTATTTATAGTCAAGCCATATTATTTCCTGTGCAAGAACATGCACAGCATGCAGTGGAAAAACTAAATTACCACTGTACAATGAAGGCTGGGCTTTCATGGACTTTAATGGCACGCCCACATGTCTGTGTTACCCTGGCAGAAATTTCGTCTTCCAGGGTGAAAATTCTAATTACTGCAAAAACAGAACAATGGATGCAGATACAGAGATCTGTGCATAATTGAAAGGTAGCGGTTAATCAAAAAGGAAGAAAGCGTGCATGTGACAGAGGATGCCTGACATGAGAGAGATAACTAGAAATTTACAAGGCACATGGAGGGGGAACTGATGGAGGTTTTCTTTGATTCTTTCTCCACTGCACTATTTTCACGTGGTTCTAGTGATCCAGCTGAGAGTCTATTGGAGTTTTTAATCATATTACATAACACTTTAATCATATTGCTAACACTTCCTAATTCCACCTCCTAATACAGATTCAAATATGTGAAGTAATAGGCTGGTTTAGGCTCAGCTACAGTGATTACAACTCCCTCTGCGGTCAAATACTCATACGAAATTGGCTAATATTTATGATATAAAAAGGCTAAGAGCTAATGGTATCCTGCTCCTGTTTTGATTTTTTTTCATCCCTTTAACTTTGTTATTAAGGTGGAGTTGTAGATGAAGTGCTTTGCTCCCAACCAGAAGAAATGAAGGACAAAGACCTGCAAAAAATCCCTTATCAGCTCTTCCATACCTGCATGACTACAAGCTATCATTACCTGTTTGCCAACATACAACACCTGGAGTCTGAGAGGATACTGCGAGGCCACACCCATGGCAACAACGCTCATCCTTCCAGCCACTCTCTCCATGTCCCCATGGCGATGGGGGAGGGTTTTGGTGGTGGTGGTGGGGGAGGAGGAGGAGGGGCCGTGGCAGAGTGTGAAACCAAGCAGAGGCCACGGCCTGTCAACTTGCGCCATGCTATCGCCACGGTGATCATCACCGGTGTGGTGTGTGGGATCGTGTGTCTGATGATGCTGGCTGCAGCAGTGTACGGATGCGCCTATGCTGCCATCATGGCCAAATATCAGCGGGAGTTGAAAAAGAATGAGGAGCTGGCTGCAGCGCGGGGGGCGGATCATGCCACAGCAGACGAGAAGGAACCACTAGAGAATGCTATAGCCTAGGAGACGAGAACATTCTCTCCTGACTCCAAAACCTGGGCCTCAACCCTTTAATCCAACTGTCTGGGCGCCATGTGTGGGCTTCTATCTGTATGTTTGTAAAAAAAAAAAAAACAATAATAATAAAAAAATATATTTATTTTTGCATAAGTTCACCTCATATCTAAGACTTGGGTAGCTAAAATCTACAAGTATTTGACTATGCACTGATGAGAAAAGAACTGTTTACTGTTTGACAGGCAGGGCAAAGAATTCAAATATAAATTTTGTTTTGTCTAAAACATGCATATCACAGAAAACTGCTATATATTTATAACTGTATATTTTGGGTATTTGTAACGTAACAGTCTGGAATTTATTGCGTTGACTCAATTTTTGGATGTTTTTCGGATGTTTCTCACCTTTTTGAGGCTGTTTATGACTCATAGTAAGTAAATCATAGTAGGCAGCTGTTGTCAATTATGTCCCCATTTGTTTGTATCAGTGATGTGTGTTTGAAAACTATAATGAGACTGTTTTATTCTGTGCTTGTGTGTGTGTGTGTGCGTGCGTGCATGTGTGCGTGCGTGCGTGTGTGTGTGTCTGTGTAAAAAGATATATTCTGTGCGCACATATTACAGAGATCTTTAAGCGTCTGTGCCTAATAATGCTAACTAGTTTTGAGAAAGAGGTAAGATGTTTTCTAAAAAGAATATTTTCTTGAAATTGAGGTTAAAATGCAACATTTGTGGAAGCAATAATGAAACAAACTAAAAATGAAAACAACTACAAACTGGACTCAGTCTTTTTCTACTTTGCACCGGTTTACCACATAAATATGCACTCAGTCTAAGAAGCTTTGCATCCTCAGGAGAGGAAATTTGATTTTAATGAAACTGTAATGAACATATTTATACTGTTTTGGACAAGTCAGTAAACTTCCTGCTGCTGCGGCTTGAGAAAATTCACAGAAAGTAACAAAGGTGTTACAGTGTTGAAATTATAGTAGCTTGTTGTTTTAAATGTAAAGTTACATCACTGTAATTTAAAAACTAGAAGAAATTTTGAAGGATGTTAATGCAACTTTTTAGAATTACCATAGTAACAACAGTCCTCTCAGACACAAACCACATAATGCACAGCCACAAAGGAGAACAGGCGTGATGTCAATAAAAAAATGAGCCTCAAACAAGCATTTGTTGTGTAAAGGCTACAAATCTTGCCTCAGAAACTCTTAAACTGTGATTGGTGGAGGGCTCTGTGTGTCTACGGTGTTTTATATAGGAGATATGACAAATTAAAAACACCCTTCACTTCTGGTTCTGAATAGGACAAAATAAGATTTGATATAATTAAGCTATGTTAGCTTAGGGTGAACATCTTGTTCTACAGGACTACAGAACAGTCTGCAAGCTCTATTATAAAAAAAACATTGGTGAAAATGACATAAATATCTAGATTTTGATGAATAATTTGTACATAAAAAAGATGAAGTTTAAAGAGTAAATTTGCTAATATTTAGCTTAGACAGCTCACGAGTAAGTGACATCACCACAATAATTGTAAATTCATCAAAAACTTTGAATGATGAGCTGTAGTGTTGTGTGTGTGAAAATTATTTGCAGGGGTTTTTTAACTTTGTATGGTGAGGGGATATAAACAAAAATCATGACAGAAGCACAATAAAAACCTTCTGATTTATATAAATATTTGAACATATAATGTATTTTTCTTTGAAGACAGGTTTTCGTGCTTTTTAGTTAGAAATTGTTAGTAAAAAATATTTAATTTGTTACTTTTTGTCTGTAAACTGGCGCAGAGTGAAAACTCTGAATATTGTTGGGTTATTAACAGGGTTTTATATTACTCTGTGTATTTTGAAGGAGCATGTAGGTACACAGATGCCTTCATGCCTGACCTGATTCAATTATGATTTTGTGTATTTTACGGCAGAAGACTCACAGCACGTGGCTCGAGATGTGACCACAACACTGACACACACAAACTGACATGCAGGCGTGCACAAGTATGTACGTACACCCAGACCAACACTGCAGCTCCAGTGATGTCTGCAGGGCCAGTGGTGTATGATGTCATCAGCCTGTCCTGTTTAGTTAGCGTGTTGGCGTATTCACAAGTCTACAGCTCAGTGGAGCGCAGGGCAGTGAAAACTGGCCCTAACCGGCCTACGCTAAATTTGCATTCTAGCCTACATCTCTCCTCCCATCTGACATTCTTATATAAACTCATCCTTATAGACATATCCAGTTATGACAAGTGTGATCATTGTTAATGCACATGAGAACAACAGGGTCCTCAAAAATTTGTATTCTTGTTTTTTAAAACAGGATTCGAGCTATCATGCTAAATGAACAACATGAGCAGGGTCAGATTATCCTGTGGGCTGGTGGAAACTGTGGGCTGCTTTGAACAACTCTGCTTGAAATCTGATGCAAAATCTCACACACGGAAACTGTATATGTGTGAGTGTGTGTGTGTACGCACATGGTGGCATAGCACAGACTCTTCCATCGTCCTTCCGCTCCAGTGGTTTCCCCTAGGCAAAGTCTACCCACAATGCACTGCTTTCATGTCAACATATCTAGACACCGTGAAATCTTTTTTTCTTTATCTGCCCTTTTTCTTATTCTACAATTATATCTGCATTTCTGGAAGGATTTGCTCCTCTTCTTTTGATCATTTTTTCTTTTTAAATATTATGCTGTGATTCTGCTGTTGGTGTAACCCAACCTCATAAAGATACAGCATTCAAGAGGTTTTGATACCTTGTGTATTTTACATGCAAGAATGAATATTCCAAACACTTTATTTTAAAAATTATTCTAAAAGTGGGGGAATTAATTCTGAAGCTCCCAATAAGAAAATAAAAGTGGAAAGCATAAAATAAAATAAAATAAATTAAATTAAACAGGAGTTAAAAGTTCTGCAAGCTAAAGTAACAGAGAATAAAGAGGTAGCACTATGTTTTGCTAATTTTTAAATTTGGAAGGAATTTTAGATTCAGCAAGAGTTCAAAATGATCTGTTTACCCTCTTAAAATGTGACCTTTATCTTAATTCTAAGGAATTTTTCATGTATTTTTATGGAGAGATGAGTCATGTATTTTCACTTTTAAGAAATCTTCAAAAAATTTCTATTTTAATTTATTTAACCCATATAAATGGCAAATAAAATATGTGCCACATTAATGTGAGTGTGCTAATTGCACCAAGTTGCATTATATGTGTGCAGCGTTTTGGAGCTTTGTGGTCATGTGAATATGAGATGGGTCAGGCCACAAAGAAGTCATTACATGCCTTTAATAGGCACATAATTTGCAATCCGTATTTATAAAACTGGCATTCATTTACAGACATTTCTCCTAAATGTATGAACATGTCCATGCTGTGTAATGCGCTCATGCAGCAGTAAATACACAAACACAAAAGCTGCACCATTAGAGCATGTGGGCAGGAAGTGTTTCAGCTTAAAAGGAGGAAAAGAGTAGGGGGAAGGACAACTGCAGAGTATGAATATAAAGCAAAGTAGCAAGAGGAAGAGAACATCGCAGTCTCTAACAGGATGTGTGAGAGACAGAGAGAAAGAGACACTTGAATTCCCACTTACCTGCAGCTATAGGAGATTTCCTCTCATCCAGAAGCTGAATGGCAGTGCTGGCCAATACCACACTTTTGTTTTCCGACCCTAAAACACACAAATATAGGAAGAAAAGGCCAACAAAAACACTCAAATGCATGGTCAAAATCTCTGTTTTCATCCATAATATTAGACCTGAATTCAACAAACAGTGGTTAGAGAAAGAAACTCTAAACATAACCACCAGAGAGTACTATGTTAATGCTAAAGCTACCACAGACCTTAAAGGAAGGCAAGAAAATAAGAGGCTTTCAGAACACTTGTATTAGCTGGCACTAATGGAAAGCCTGGGGCTGAGAACAAACTCTTCCTTTTGGAGGATGGAGCTTTTCTTAGAGACACTGTTAAACTAAACATGCGTGAGATGTTTGTGTGTGTGTGTGTGTGTGTGTGTGAGCGTGTCCTTTGTAGCTGTGTGTTCTGGGCAAGTCGCTGTGGAAAGAGGTGAACCTCTTCCTAACACACCATATACAGTATCAACCCTCAGCGATTAGTCATATCCGCTTACACACCAGCCAGAATTAATGAGGGAGAAGAGGCGAATATATATACACACACCATCGAAAAATTATCCAATGTGGACAGAGGGAGGAAAAGGCACATATAGAGATGTGCAAGTAATCTTTATTCCCTGGAGAAACTGTAAGTGATTCAAATGTTTTGGCCAATCTCTTTCTCTTATTAGAATGTATTTAGCAAAAAACAAACCAAATGAATGCAAAACTAACCTGTGTTGAACGGCAGAGAGTAGATAAAAGTACCAGGGACTTGTTCAGCTGCTCTCTTATACCACAGAGGAAAGTGATCGGCATTGAACACGCCCTCTTTGTCTTCAGCTGTTAGGAAGTCTCTTGAAACAGACAAGAGACAAATGATGCACATCGTACCGCATTTTAAAGATGAATCCGACTCATTCACTACGTTTTCAGCGGATGCGCACACACACACACACACACACACACACACACACACACACACACACACACTTTCTCTCAGCATACTTACTGATTTGTAAGTTCATCAGGCAACACAAACAGATTAATCCTGGACAGCCCAGTTCTTGACCCCAGGTAGGCAATCTCCACACCTTTATCAGAGTTCCTGAACAACAAGATAAACTCATCAAGTGAGTCACCTTTGTAGAAAACTTCTTAATTATCATGAAAAAAACTTTATTTGGATTTTTGTGACAGTAGTTTATTGAAATAGGATTAAATAGGTAACATACTCTGATTTATTGAGCACAAGGCTGGTCCAGTAAGCCTCCAGTGGAGCCGTTACCACAGCGTCAAACAGAACTTCCTGAATCAACTCCTTGTCACCTGATCATTAAAAGGACAGGATGGCACATTTCCACATAGAAGTTAAGACCATGAACCTGTAAATCACCTCAAAACATCTCTGGTAGGAATACTAAACTGTAGCAGAATATAACTAACACTGCAAGTGTGGTACATGTCCGCTGAGGTAAATTTTGATCGCTTCTATTTGGGACAGGTAGCGGTGCTCAGGGTGCTCGTCTGTGTTGCAGTACGTCCTGAAGCATGACAAGAAAGGAGAATAAGGATTAGTTTCATAGTTTAATTGGCTTTAGATCAATTCACTTTCTAATGTATTAGCTTGTACATTTGGATGTATTGAAAATAACAACTACTATTCCACATTGGTCATATCATTTGGGTGTTGTTCATTTCTTTTGAAGTGGGGTTCTTTGGAAAAGAAAAAATGTGCCTAACACACTAGCATAGCCAAAATGATGTGGGTCAAATGAACCAAAATGTCCATAATGAAGCTTGAGGGTTAAACAAATCTGAACTATTATTATTCAGCCCAACATGTTGTACGCTCAAACAGGGCCGGCCCTGAGCTGAATGGTGCCCTAGGCGAAAAATGATTTTGGCGCCCCCTACTGCCCAGAACAGAAACAACGTAACTTTTGCAAATTCTAAGTAGTAAGCAATGTACTAAAGTTGGATAAACTTGAACTGATGACATTCATTCATATAATAAGTGGGGGCACAACAGCATGATAGCCCTTTAGTGTTAGCTAACTTGCTAAATGATGGGTCCAGGAAAAAATGTTCACAATTTCATGTATATTAATTAAATACCTCTACTTTGGGCCCATTTTTCCTCCTTTTTCTTTATTCGTTTCCTGAAGGCTGCCCCAGAGGGCTTGCTTTGTCTTTTCATTCTGCCAGCGACTTTTAACAAGGTGCTATCACTGACAACGTCACAGACTCATCATGCATTATCTACAGTGTTGGGCAAGTTACTTCAAAACTGTAATGCATTATTTATTACTTGTTACTGTCATTTTAAAGTAATCCCTTACATTACAATATTACTGTTTTTTAAATGTAAGGCATTACACTACTTTTGCATTACTTTTAGTTACTCTCACCAAAAATACTGTAAATATGGATTTGACCATAAATGTAGCTCATTACACATCCAGTGGAAGGTGATGTGATGGATACATGGAGATATACAACTATCTGGATATTAACCCATCCATCCATCTATCTATCCATCCATCATTTATCATTCATCCATCATTATCCATCCATCTATCATCCATATCTCTCCATATATCCCTACCTATCCATATATTATTCCATCATATCTATATACAGTATATTTAAATCTATAAACATATCTCTCTGCACAAGCTCCTTATTCATTAGTTTGACTGACTCCTACCTGCACCTGTCTGCTTCTTCTTCACCTGTCTGCTCCTCCCTCCTGCAGCAGAGGCTGCATGACGCGCGTTTCCTCTGCTCAGTGGGCGAGAGAGTGAACTCTCCAACTTCTGACGTGAATAACAGAGTGACTCTTTATTTTGAAACTACCTCTCAGTTTGCTCGCTTCAGTTTACGGAGCGCTGCATGCGCTCATGTGTCTTAACAGGCCTTGAATGCCGTGAGCGCGCACGACTCGGGCCGCGTTTTCCATCTGGACCGAGTTCCGAACCGAACCACGCATGAGTGTCGGACCGGACAGAACCGGACTTGTTTCACTGGCTGCAGATTCACTCATCTCTGCTCTAACTGACCACATTTTTCACTGAGTGACGTTTCTCCTCTGAAGAACCCACCGCCTCAATCCGGGTTAAACGTGCACTGTAACGCGCACTGACGTTAAAATATTACAGCTTTTTTTCTGTAATGCCTTACATTATTGCTTTACCGAAAAAAGCAATGCATTACAGTAATTAATAACCTTTGGAAGTCGTTACTCCCAACACTGATTATCAATAAACAACCGGACGGAGGGGTGCGCGCAGCGCGCCTCTCCCCCATCTTACCTGATCACAGCGGCAGCAGCAGGTAGCCATGGGGCGCCACGTTGACTGTTCATGCAGCAAAAGTTGTGCTTTTTTATTTATTTATTTAGTTTATTTATTTATTTATTACGGTACTTACTTTGCTCTTTACATGAGATGAATGGTGTGTTCAGCAGTTTGTCAAAATAAATAAATAAAAAATTTTTTTTAAAGAGACAATTTGGCGCCCCCTCCAGCAGAGGGCGCCCTAGGCAATTGCCTAATCAGCCTATGCCTAGAACCGGCCCTGCGCTCAAACAATAAAAAACATGTATATTTCAGCATAAATATGACTTTAAAAAATTTGATGATTCATGTTCCAAAATCAAAGAAAATGTCGACTCAGCAATATCATTATACTCTTACCATTCATCTGCCAGTGCTACATCAGGATGCTCCAAGTCATGAAGTCCTGGAACAGAATGAAAACTAAATGCCTGACAACTAATAAACAAAAGGCTCCAATATTAATTCAAAATAACAGGGGCACCCAATGCACATTTACTTAAACACACACACACACACACGCGCGCGCGTGTTGAAAAATGTGTTTTTTGAGTGGATGTGACAGGACTGATTAGATCAGGAAGAGCCAAGTCATGCTCAGAGAGCTGTGCATGATGGACATGTTTAGAGAAACACAGACAGAGAGACACACGGACACAGACACCACCTCATGAATATTAACACACATGAGGTTTGACGTGAAAATATACAGAAAAACAGACACACAGACAGGTACAGACACCTCAGGACAAGGACTCGCATTGTTACTTATTCAATATGCCAGCAGAAAAGAAAAAATACATGGAACTTAAACCAAGTATGACTTGCTTGAAAGAATTAATTAAAATGCTTCTATTTCTTGAAGGTAAAGCTTCATGTAAACTTTTTGTTACAACCATTTATTCAACAAATCTTTCAACAACAAACACAAAACAATGTATAAAGTGTTAAAAATGAGTGTTGAGTATCTGGCTTCAGAAAAATACCATTATCAAGTCATGAGTTAGTATATTATTATTAATCCACAGTAAGCATGCCTTAGTTACACTTAAGTTTGTTCCTTTGAAATTATAATCCTGCAATGTGAGCATTCTTAGGTCTGCAGTCCTTACATGACACTCCTAAATTACTTAAAACAATGTGATAAAAACGACTACCTATTGATGGTTTTTGTTGTTGTGATGATGTTTAAAAGTTTGAAAACTGCCACCAATACAGCAGGGTAAAGAACACTTAAACATTCTAGCAAGATTAAAAATGTCAAATTGAAAAAGGACATAAGGGAATTTCCTACCTTCCTCTACGGTAACGTTGCCTCTGAAGAAAAACTTCCCATGGCCTCTGGAGAGAGCGACCCCCAGACTAAAAACAAACAGAGGAATAAATGAGAGAAGATGCTTTATCTTATTTTTATTTGATTAAAATGAATGTGACTGTATTCCTCACCTGAAAGGAGTTCCTTTGATGTCTGTGTAGTAATAATCATTGTGCAAAATGAGTACACGTTTCTGAAAAGAGCAACACACTGTCAGACACTAGAGCAGTTATCTGATGTGATACCTTACAATCTATCGCCATCTAGTGGTACAGGGGCTGCATGGCTGTGGTTGACCTGTAAAAGCTGCAGCTAGATGTGTGTTTCATCGTGTGTGCATATGTGTGTGTGTTTAGATTGAGATGATGCACATGTTTATACATTTAAGTGTGTTTCTGTGTGTAGTTTTGTGTCAAATGCTTAATAATCAGACTAAGGTAATATGTTCTCTGAGCTTAGAAAATGCAAAGCACCGACACACATTCATAGAGACAGACAGACACCTGGAGACCAGACTACATCTGAGACAGGCTAGTGAATCACTGAGAGGCAGCATCTCCTATATTCGGCAACATGTGCTCGGTGCAGATAAGGGGCTCACACACAGACACACAGCGGCGCATGCCAAGCAAACCAAACAGGAAACAAAATCCCCAAGTCTGACCGGTGCATCGCTGTGCCAGGTTTGAACAACCCCTTGGATGAGTGGATTCTAAATGCTGGGTATTTTCTCTCACACACCTTTAGGAAGCACCCTAAAAGGAGGAACTCAGTTCAGTATCCTCCACATTTGATATTCCTCACCCCTTTGTCCACGCTCTTCGTCACCTCTATAGAGAAGGTTCCTGTCTTCCTGTTGACCATGGCATTTCTCAACTGGAAACACAAAGCAGACACACACACTCCTGTAAATCAGCTTGATTTTGGTGAGAGTGCTGCAGTGAGGCTTAATGTGGATTTACTGGTGCCTCACCGTGTCATCCTT
This sequence comes from Callopanchax toddi, assembly GCA_006937965.1. Lineage (NCBI taxonomy): Eukaryota > Metazoa > Chordata > Actinopteri > Cyprinodontiformes > Nothobranchiidae > Callopanchax > Callopanchax toddi. The sequence goes on along the minus strand of SSNR01000497.1, from coordinate 355,882 downwards.
ATCCTCCCATTCCACCTCTGACAAATCCACACTGCTGTAGTTTGGCTTCCTTCGCTTCTTGCCGTCTCCATACTGTACAGAAAGCAAAGTCACAGTGAGGATCCTCATCATTATTGTTGTACCTCCCAATAATTTCCAGGTTTTTGTTTATTTATTTGTTCTGCTCTAGATCACTGGGTGTGCATAATTAATATAAACGCATTGCTCATGAACAACATGCTCATAGTTGGTATTCCTGACCAGAACCAGTACATCAGACCAGCCTTCTACCCCAACATCACAGTATGGACTGAAGAAGACCTGGTGAGACCTTCAAAGCTCAACCAACCATAGCCTCCCAAATAAGCTGCTCCTCACTAGTAGTCCCACATTTGAGAAGAAGAGTGGAGTGGGTCAGACTTGGTCAGCCAAGCATTTATACTGAATGCTGTGATCTTTTCCACGTGCTGCTTGAAAAAAATCATTTTCCAGAAACTGATCGTGAACCTTGAACGATAACATTCAGGTGTTAGGTCCTTTATCAAACTGAAAAATCCACCAAGTCCATCCCTCATCATAGCTGCTCATTCTAAGGCTCCTCCTGTACTCTGTTAGTGTAGTAGTACCACAAGCAGATGATGGTTTATTTGCTCCATGAAGTATCTCTGTCATTTCATTGTTTCGTGTATGTATTGATTTATCCATAACTACTTTCTTCTGTTGAGGGCTGTTGGTTGAGGTTGGTGATGAAGCCTCTCCTGGCTGTCATTAGGTGAGATGTGGAGTTTACCTTTAATGGATTGCTGGTCCAGTATGAAGCCAATACAGAGAAAAACAATAATGCTCACTGCTTTTCGCCTCACCCGGCTCAGATCTTGTCTGGAGTTTTTTAACGTTAGGACTTTCTTTTCTACCCTTAAGTTGGACTTTACATTAAAAAAATTGTAAAGATGGAAAGTCCATCCAGTCTGTCTGCTTGAAGTCTCTAAAGTCTTAATTATTTAGCTGATGAACAGTTGGACCACCATCCCTGTTTCATAAAGGTGAATTAGGACAAAGTGTTGTTATAATTACAGTGAATGAGTTTGTGTGGAGGCCTACTTTGTGTGTGTACTTTTAAATCTCCCTTTCCATTTATCTGTCAGTGCGGACATCCTCATTAGCTGTTAAACGCTGATCATTAACATCTTTAATTAGACCACTTTTTAAACCATCTGTCCATCTGCTTCGCTGTCTGCTCTCTCCTCTCCTCATCTGCTAATTTTTCATCCTTCAATATTAACATATTCTGCCCGGTGCCGTGCTTCTCTTTCTTACCCTTCACCTTTTCTCATGTTTTGCTGGTTCCCGGCCCTCCTCTGCCTCCCTCTGCTTGTACCGCTAAACTTCCTTCACTCTCTTGTGAGGGGAGTGGGTGAGTACAATAGAGTTAATCACAGCCATTCAGGAGCTGTATCTGTGTCTATTCAGGGAGCAGCAGAGGGCTGGAAAACACTCTCCTCATCTACATACAGCCACGACACCCACACACACACAACACCCACACAATCACACACCGGGTTTTTTTTTTTCCTGTGTCAAACTCATCTTCAGTCTCTTTCATTCTGAAAGCAAAATCTGTAATTTACTCAAAAGGAATAGTGGGAATTAACGTGGTACATTAGGATTTCAATCTCTGCACTCTGAATAGGATTTGCTAAGATAATAAGGTTAACTTCTGGCTTGGCATCTCTACGGCGCTGGGGGTACTCACAAGTGGCCGTAAATCTGGGTGGGTGAGGATGTAGCCATTGTTGGTGATTGCAAAGGCGTAGCCGTGAATGCCAAGCTAGGATGATAAGCAGAAACACAGGAACACAGAAAACGATTCACAACAAATCTGTCCCTAATTGTAACTCTGGGCTAATCAAGTCCTTTGTCATTTTTCACATTTGGAATCATTGTTTGATGAAGCTTGATGCAGGAGCATTTATTCATTTATGTCTGAGCAAATAAGACACTTTTAAATGTCAAAAACCTGAACCAGATTTCAGATCTACTAAAGAAATGTTATCCACTGTGATGGAGCTGTGAAAACGTCCACAAAACTAAATATCTAGCATCGATAACTGGTGGCAATTTCAGGAAGAAAAGTCAAATGCTAAATCATTTTGTTAAGGATGAAAACATCCAAAAAGAGATATGTCTGTTTCTGAGTGGAGGGATTAATGTGAGTTTTTTGCAGGATGTGATTTTGCAAACCTTACCTTGTATTTGGGAATCGTTTTAAGCAGCTCAGAGACGGGCACATCTGTCCCCACCACCCCTAGAAGGATTCCATGATTTCTCTACAAACACATTTGACAAACATTTAGTTTAAATTGAAAAGTTGCTTTTATGACTAAAAAACATTTTTTTCTATCACATTTTTGTCTGTTAAAACTCTCATTTCTTAGGTGTAAAAGCCACTATCCTTTTAGAAGAAACGAGGGCTTCCTGGAGATAAATTAAGACCACAGCACTCAGTGTGAACTCTGCGTGAACTCACTGTCTCGTTCTTGGTACTGAAGACTGGCATCGCCACCGTGGTCATCAGAACCGGACCTTGACCGTCCTCCAACTTGAGCGTGTTGTTGGAAATAACCCATGATGAGTAGCAAGTGAAAGGGTGTGACAAAGAGGAAGACAGGGAGGAAAAAGAGAACAGCTGAATATGAATTATAGTCGCTATAATAACAAACACAATGTAGTTCACACATTCAGTGATGTCATGCATATTGGATGAAACATCTTGCCTAGTCACATCTACTAAGGAACTTTTTTATTATCAGCCTGCATAAAATTTCCCTCTTAAGTTGTGAAGTGGATGAGGTCTCTACAGCAGCTCCAGTCATATTATCTTCATCTGGGACCTTCAAAACTTCCATGACATGTTTTATTCATGTTTTTATTTGCCTTAAATCTTGTTCAATCCAAGCCTGCCTTTGATCTCTTGCAGAATAAGCTTATCCAAAGGCAGCGCTTCCAGTTTGGATCTGGGTATCTTCTCTCTCCAAAGACTGCTGGAATAATTATGATATTTATCTTTCCAGCAGCTGTCTGTATCCAAAGACACGATCTGTTAGAGATGAAAGCTCGACACTGGTATGAACAGTCTGAAGAAGGCTTTGTGTTTGACAAGCAATGGTCTGACCCTGTCCAGTCAGAAATGCTTAAACTGTCAATATGAGAGTCACTCTGTTCAAGTAACCATGAATAATTAAAGCTTTAAGTGCCAGCTAGAACATTTCTAAGGAAATTTTAAGGGACCCAGCTTTCTACTATAAAGCCCAGTAGTACTTTAGGATTCACTTGTGTAAAAATGAAAGCTTAATGCTCAGGTTTTAATGAGTACACTGTACAAGAAACTTAACAATATTCAAGATCAACAGAAATGTTAAAGCTGCTGCCAGTCCCTCATTAGGCTCACCATGGTAACCACACGCCTATATCTCTGACTTTGAGACTTTTCATAGGACAAGAAGAGTAGAAAGAAGCCTCAAACAGTTACTTTGCAAAATCTAGCATATGGATATGGTGTGTTTCTACAGTGTTTTTTGTAGTAGACATGACAAGGCAAAAATACTATTCACTTCAAGTTTTATGGAGATACTTCAGAGCTCAAACGCAGTGAGAACTGATGAGTTTTTAACCCTAAGTACACCTGCATTTTGATGTATAGACTTTTACACAAATCTTAAGTTTGTGGGACAAAGACAAGGTTTCTGGTAAAATTAGAACTCACACTAACAGAGAACATCCTGTGATCAAATTTAAATAATATTATCTGATCTAAACTACATTTTGTAAAAACCTTAAAAGATTTCAAAATGCCAGTTTGAAACCATAAAGCTCAACTTTCTGTAACCTGCCTAAACCTAGTTCCTACTGTTAAGTTTGGCTGTGTTTTATTTCTCCACAATATACATAATTGTGTATGTGGAAATTGTTGACAGTTTTGCCAATTTTATGCTACACAATGACACAATGCTACAAGTCATGGCACACCACCAGTGCTTTAAGTGGGGCGGTACGGAACGGTACGCCGTACCGGGACTTCTAAATTTGACCCCTCAGCGTACCGGGACTTATTTACAGCATTCCGTCCGTACCGGGAGTTTTTCCGGTATTACATCAATATAATTTTGAGCTTTTCCGGTGGCCGTAGTTGCCTCATATTACGAGCAGCGCATGGCGGGAGGTGCGGAGGGCGAGCGCGGTGCAGGAGAAACGCAGGTGGATGAGAGAACTCATCTGTCACCCGTCGTATTTAGTGACTCCAGGAGGGTGACAGGATTTGGTGAAACACCGGATGAGAGAGGAAAAGCGGAGACTCGCGTCCCCTGAACGGACCGCTCCATAGTTGGCTCAGGGCTCGGTCCTGGAGGCGAGTCCCGCTGACTCGCAAAACTGCGTTCCCTCCTGCAGCTCCAGATCCGTTGCTGCTGCAGCAGGTTGCGAGACACCCCACGTCAGGAAGCTGAGATAATTCTTCAAATTGGTATTAAAAGACAATAATTTAAATATTAATGACGGAGTTGGAAAGAGCTCGCGCGCTTATGGAGAGGGAAAGCTGCGCGTCATGACGCAGCTGGAGAGGAGCAGCGCGCCATGGCGCAGTGGATCAGACAGGTGGAGGGAGGAGGAGCTGAGAGAGCAGCAGGTAGACTCTTTAGTAATGATCAGATCATTGTCAGTAATAAGTTTGTTATTTTGGGGCATAAAATGGATCAGAGTGTCAAAACAATATCGACTTTTCTGTGTCTGAACAGCAGTAGAAAAACAACTAATTTTCTCAAAACGTTATTTCAACCACAAACTAATTAATGGGGATCTTGTGCACAAGAATATATGTTTAAGTATTTAAATATATATATAAAAAATAATAGACTTTTATTGGCATTGTAAATGTATATCTATAAATAATAGATTTCTTTATGGATGGATGATGTCTACATGGTGCCTTCAGGTTTTTGTATTTTTTTCATCGTAGAAAAAGTCAGTAAAACCTGTTTTTATCCAAATGAAGGAGATTTATGGTTCATTTTCTACAGATCAAGTAGCCATTAGCCCTCATCATCACTACAATGTGAAATTTACAGTCAATCGATGTGATTGATATTGGTGATCGGCAGTAAAAAACATGATCGGAGCATCCCTAGTTATTATACATAATAACCTGATGAAGTTTAGATTTAAAGGCTGTAATAGATGTCAGTATAAATCTCAGGGTGTTTAGTAAATGTTCCAGTCTCATGATGCTGCAGAGCTGAAGACAGTAGAGGTGTTGGAGATGATGAGGTACGCCAGACTCAAAGTCTGCAGAGCAGAACTGACGGTCTAGTTGACTAGAGCTGAATCATCACTAGGCCTTCTGTGACATTTATTATGGGCCAGGTGTAGAAGAGAGGACAGATAGAGAGGTGTCTTGTCCTGAATTGTCTTTTAGACAAATAGAATCCAGTGATGGAGTCTACAGGTTTGAAGGGAGGACGCATTGGGAACCATTAGTGACTAAACTGATGACTGAGTGAATCTGAATTTCTTTCATGAGAATTTGATTTAGAACTGGCTTTGTTCTTTTGTCATTTCATGACATTTCATTCATGATTTGGTATATTTTATATGAGTTTTACAAAGCTGCAAGATGGGATGTAACCATAAAATCTGAACAGAAATGAAAGAATGTTGGGCACCAAAATGTATCTATTGGTACATTTAAAATGTACCCTGGATCTAAATCTATACAGCAAACTAGACACAAGTTGCTTAAGGATTGACCAACTCCATGGTTCATGTACTGTAGCAGCATTCCTAAAGCAGTGCTGTTTGCAGCTTTGTTTGTCCAAAACAGTCAAAGTTGTCACTGAAGCATCTTGGAGTCGTATTTGATTTGAAGCTCATTAAAAGCTCCGTAGAGAAAGGTCTAAAACAAAGTGAGATTTAATCTCTCATACTTTAGGTTGATAAGGGGTCATAGGTCAACAGAGGCAGCTAAGATGTTCATTCACTCCATGTTTCTCTCTCATATGACTTACTGTCTAACCAGTAGTGACGCTTTAAAACGGGAAGACTCGACAGTAATATGCAGAAATGGTAGGCAAATGTAATCAAATCCTTTACTCCAGTTTAAGGTCAAAACCAGTGATCCAGAGAAACCTGAGACTAAATGCAACAGTTCAATCCAAAAAAACACCAGCAGGGTGGATTCACAGAGAAGGTAAAAAACCAAAACACTGGACTGTAGATCCACAAGGGATGAAACAAACTGGTGACTGACAGCAGGACAAGGCAAGTTAACGAGCTAGCTGAACAACATACAGGAAAAACTGGAGATGATTGAGAACAGGAAGTAAAGAGGTCTGAAATGACAAGAGAAGTTAGATGTCAGAATAAAACAGGAAGTGCAAGAACACAACCCGTAACCTCAGTAATGAAAATGACAGCTATTTTATTTTGTACTTTTTGGACTTTACCTCAGGACGTGTTCCCTGTTTGGACATTTTTCAAGGGAACTGCCCCATTTAACCACTTGTCTTAGTTGGACTTTACAACCCTCTAAAATGCCACTTCCTTCCTATTACAACCAGTAATAACAGGCTATGACAGCCCACTGTAAGTATCCATTCTGTCTTCTTAATCTATTGAGGAAAAAGGAGAATTGGTGACCTGTGTTCAGACAGCTGGTTATATAAATCTTGAGAACAGTATTGGACATCAAAGGGAGAAGAAAGCACACCTAAGTGCAGATGTTGCAACAATGGATGGCCTTGCTGCTGCAGAATGTGATCGATCAAAAGGACAGGAGAAACGAGCAAAGCATCATCTAAAAATACCAAATCTATTTCCAAGCTGAGGTCTATTAGATCATATATCACTGGACTGGCAAGCAGCCCCTTCACTGTATACTCTCTGCACATGAAGATTAATCTAAGGAGGAGTTAATTTTAGTATAATAGCATTTGGTAAAAATCAGGCCTCTTTTCAGTGCTTCAGGATAAAGATATACCAGTAAACTATAAGAGAAGCCTGAAATAAACCATAAGAAAACATCTCTTGGTTTCAATTAGAGCTACAAAGAATTCTCATTAAACTGAATTTACACCAACTCTTCACTGTCCCAACCATTTGTTGGTTTCTGTTCTCAGAAATCCAGGTTACAATCATCTTTAGTGTGCAGGAATTTTGTTTAACTTACTTAGGAACAAAGAAACTTTTATCATTTGTAAAAAAAAAAATCTGGCAAAAAGTCACAGCCTTGAAAACCAGTGTCTCACTGCATTATGACTGCTGGCATCAAATAAGTGAGGGCATTTCCTAAATGTCTCAGATTGTTCCAGAAGGTTCCTACTTTACTCACATGAGTTGCAGGGCCTTGAACTTGTGAATATGTCCAAAAAAATGTGCATGACAAATTTTCTTTTAAAATAGTCACAGAGATGTAACAGGCATCTAAAGGTTGTCGAATCCTTCTGAATTTAGTTTCATAAAGCAAGACAAGAAAGAAATGGATGGTGTTGGCACCCACACTGTGGATTAATCAAGGGAGAAAAAGTCAAACAAATTCATACTTAACTAAGACACTTTGTGCCTTAACTGTGACAAGAAAACATGCACAACAATCGCACAACTGTTGATTTTTGTTCATAGTTACATCATATCTCCCACAAGATGTCATGAACTAATCCAGTATTATTTCAAAATAAAAGTCACATATTTTCTTTCAGTTTTGTATCTATAACACATTGTTTATGATCTGCATCCTCTTCATCATCTTTGTTGATAATCTGTCAGACTAGAAAAAAGTCAACAAGTAGTTTTAGCCCACTCCCTTCCAGTGGGTTTGAAATGGTAAAAAGTAACCAGTATAGGTTTTAAAACACCACTCTGATATAAACACTGAGACATCCTCAAACCTCACATTCTAGGCTGCTGTGATAAATTGTGTGGTGTTGGATGAGGTGACCTATGTTGCCTTGGAGACAAAGTTTAATGATGCTGGTCTGTGTAAGAACACCCTCCCTGTGTTTCCCAGAGGGAGAGATAAAAACAAAGCCCACAGGGGAACAGAGGCTGCATGAATCCAGCAAACATAACATACAGGTGTTTTAGAAATATATGTGAAAGTTCTTTGAAACCATTGAGTTTGTGATCATCTGTCATGACGTTTTGGACACCTCAGGTTGTTCATCTAAAGGTCATTGTGCTTCAGTTGTGTCCTTTCTGACACCACAGCCCAACAGTTCTCCCTGTTATCCTTTTTCTTCCACTTCCCTACATTCTTCCTGTGTAACCTGCCCTACACATGTCCTAAAATAACCCCTCAGACAAATTCCTCTCACCTAAACCTTGCTCAACATCATCCCTGATCTCCGCCGTCAGAGCACTCGACAGAGAATAGGAAACCAAGCCAAATGAGCCAGGGGATGATGGATGAAGCTGGCGAGACGAAGGGCAAGAGGGAGTGGGCGGGGAACACAAGAGGACAAGAGAGAGTCTCAGATATAGGAAAGCTATGGAGAGGGGAGAAGCAACGTGAAATATAAAAGGAAAGGGGAGATGATTTCAGAGAGACAAATTACTGGGTTGCAGCAAGAAGGATGAGGAGAGCAAGGAAAAAGATAGCATGACCCTACATCTGGAAAGACGATCCACATGAGCCCCGGAACACAAATCCCAAATGCTCATCACCTTTCTGGCAAAGAGCAATCCCAGGAGTTGCTAACATTCTATCTGACAGAAGCTGGTGTGAGCATTTCTTTTGGGTTTTGTTTTTGGCTGTTTTTTCATTCAGGAGTACTTTTACCCATGTGTGTTCATAGTATCCAAGATGGAGAACTGTAGAGCGATTAGACACAAGAAAGCAATGCAGACTCCACTCTAATCTTCATTATCATGTCTGAAAATGAAATGATATCAATTTTTTTATTTTTGCTGAGCCATTTTGATGTCAATCAGCAAAGATCCATCACACAAACAGAGCTTTGTCAGACGAGCGCCTGCTAGCTCTCTAATGAGTCTGCTCTGTGCTGAGCTCCTGCTGGTGGAGAGGCAGAGCACTCTTTTTGTTCATCATCATCATCATTGTTATGATTATAGAGCCGCTTATCTCCAGACACATATGATTCACTAAAATCCAATGACAACGATGAAAGGCATCAGAACAGATCATCCCGACATAGTCATTAGGGACTATTGGATTTTCACCCAGAAGACGAGAAAACAGCTTATTTTGGAGAATTCGATCAAAACAAATAACATAAGAAAAAAACACAGACCGAAGAGAAAACTCTCATACACACACACACACACACACACACACGATCACACTGCCAGCCTGGACACACTAGCGAAGCACAGCTAAACATCACATCACAACTAATGAATGAAAATGTGTGTTTAAAAAAAAATCAGACATGCAGAAGATACGCCTAAAATAAATACGTAGACACCCGAAATACTGACTTACAGATCAAAACAAATCAAATCAGAACACACATGCACATGGAATGCACATAAACGTACAGCAGCCTTCAACAAAACTCAACGACGTGATGGCCTCAAACAGGAACTTTTACCTTTTGTGCTTGGGGGAGCTAAAGAGGGCAGTTTAAAGAGGAGGAGGAAGAGGAGGAGGAGGAGGAATGCAGAGAAAAGGTCAATACATCTGTGAATAAGGGTCAGGCAGCTTTTCAGTGCAGTTTTAACTGAATGGAATGGCAGAAGAGTGCACAACATCTATTGTCATCAAACCGTTTCACCGTGTCAAAAAAAACACAAAAGTATTCTGGCCACCGGGGTCACAATACAGGGAAAAACTGGTTAAACTGTTTTCAAAGTGAATGTTGTATTATGGACCAATATTAGTGAATAAATTGGGATTAAAAAGGCAAAAAAAACAACAACAAATAAATGCAGATGAGGAATGGTAAAACATGAGAAGATGTGTCTTTTCATGCAGTAATGATGATTTTCAACTCTCACTCTCTAAATCTGGACAGAAATAGCAGAGAACAGCTGCTTTTCTCACTCTGAGCATAATTACCTCATCAAAATCAAGCGCGCATCAATATGCCTACATGTTGTTCATACATTTTCCTTTGTAATGAATAGGGAACAATCATTTAAGTTCTTGTAGGTAATATCACTGACTGAGTCACAAAACTATAATGAATAAAAAGATTTAAGGCTGCTACTTTTATAAGTTACAATGTGGTGTGAAAATAGAGTTGTCTGCCAGATGCATTCTGGGATGTGGTCAATGATCTGCTCACACTACAAGACTCCCAAACACACACAGGAGACACATTGACTTAATGGTTCCATCTGCTACACGTGCAAGAATGCACTTTTGCACACCAGCCGTCAGAAATACAAAGACAAAACACAATTTAACCCTCTGCTGGCGGCTCATTCACACCACCTCGCATCTTCAGTATCTTCATCCATCCTATTGGTTTTTGTATTTTTTAAATACACCAGCTTAAACAAAGCAAAAATGCGGATTAAGTTAAGTTTAATTTTGTATCAGTCTAGAACAGAATTTTTCAAACCCTTGAATGAAACAACTATGGTTAGTAAAACCTGTCTGAGTAGACTGGATCCCAGCGTCAACTCACAGTGCTGTCAATGTAGGCCTCAGTCCACACTGTGTCGTGCTCCCGGTCAATGACTTTGGGACGGCTCAGCACATGAAGATACTCCATCACATTCTCTTGGACATCCGCCAGCGTGGAAATTTGAGTAAAGTAGCCTGAGAAGGACAGAGAGAGAAAGAAAACGGCAAGAAAAATATTGGTTTTTATTCAAACGCTGAGGTGAACAACTTGAAATATTATTATATTTCAATAACAGAGCTTTCAATAACCAGACCAAACAAACTGGTTTTTATAACATCAATGCACTACATGACTTCTGGGGCCAGTGGGGCGGCATTAGCTCAGTTGGGAGAGTGGCCAGCCTGGTAACCGGAGGGTCACCAGTTCAATCCCCAGCTCATTGTGTCCTTGGGCAAGACACTTCACCCAACTTGCCTGTGTGACTGCATGTGAATGTTGGTGTGGTCAGAAGGGCCGATGGCACAGAATGGCAGCCTCACTTCTGTCAGACTGCCCCAGGGCAGCTGCATCTACAGACATTAGTTGTAGTTTACCACCACCAGAGTGAGAATGAGTGTGTGAATGAATAATGCAACTCTGTAAAGCATCTTTGAGTGACCTAAAAAGCGCTATATAAAACTGATGCATTATTATTATAATGTGTGTGTGTGTGATATTAGAGTAGATTAATAGTAAACCTCACCTAACTAAAGTTTAGTCAGTTCCACCTACTGTTGTTATCAGTTTAAATGGCTGGGAAAAGTTCTATTAATGCAGAGAGGTCTGGAGCAGGTGAGGTAAGACATGAACTGAAGCCCAGAACAGGAGGTGGACTCACAGAATGAAAACGCTGATTGAAGTAATTGTTGAGCGATCAACTAATCGAGACAGAAAATGACTGATTAGTCATTAGCTGCAGCACCAATCTAATAGTCCGTTTTAAAATCTTGGATCAGAAAATTAGAATTGGAGCCCCCCAAAAACTTCATAGTTGGTGTGAAATTCCTTTTAGCTCTGACTCCTGATAATAAATGTTGTGTGAAACTTGATGTCAGTAACTTCACCACATTGATTGCTGCTGCCGTCATGAATAAAAGTACCCGGTGTTCTTTAGTTAATGAAACAATTTCTGTTTGTAATGAAAATTCTGTGATCCGGCTGGTTTCTACAGGTCATGCTGGCATATTATGTTTAGATGCTTTGTGCTGCTGTGGTCTTTGACTCCCTGCCCAACACGTCAGCTCTGTGAAGCTCTGAACTGGCTACCATGAAAAAAGCAGACCAGTCACATAATTTTAGCACAGAGGAGTGAAAAGCTTCATCTGACAGGTGCAGCAGCATGTCTGGTAAATCACAAGCAGCTGTTAGATTGGCTGCAATCAACACAAGAGTACAACACAACTGTGATTCTGGTGAAATCCAGAACACCACAGCTGCAGCGACTTGCCTTTAAACATCAGACTTTGTGGTTACATCCAACTCTTTGCACAGTCAATAATTATTTACTTTAAATCGTTTTAATTTTGCTTCCATAATGGCTTCAAATTATATGACACCACACCGAGTATCAGATCTGCCAATATCTTACCAATACCTACAAAAAAAGGAGAAAGAAACAATACAGAGGGCAGCAGAGATTTGCCTGATAAAGCAGGGAGACACTTGGATAAGAACCAAAGAATTACATGAAATGTTATTAATGTCAGAGCAAAGCAGCATGGGAGTGTGAATGGTTAAATGGTATGTAAATGTAATGTTCAAGCTATCTCAGTTGAACCAAATGTGGTGCCTTTTCCTGCAACAGTAATGCCATCATTATGCTGCTAATGTACATGTGGAGGAGGGGATACTGTTATCTCAGCGGGGGGAGAAGAGCCGGAGAGTATAAAGAGAATAGGGACAACAGACAGACACAGATAAAGGACAAGATGGGACACAGTGGAAAAAAAACTAGAAAGTGAGAGACCAACAAGTTTCCACTCAACCGTAAACAGCAAACAGTCTCCATCACTGTGAGGCAGTCAAGTAGAAAATCATAGCTCGAGGAAATAGATTTTGGGGTCATTGTTCCCGTCACAACCTTTACGGCGAGGAAAGATCCAGAGTCGGATGAAAAGATCTGTGAGAGGTGCTGCGCATTAGCCCAAATAATCCTCTCCAACACCTCCACAATCATCAGCTGATGTCAAATCTATCAAAAGGAAGCTTTTGTATTATGTTTAACCCAATACTTTAATTAATCTAATATCAACACATACATGTTTACTCTAAAATGGACCTGGATGTTTAGAAGTATTAGAATTTCACAAATATCCCACCTGATAAATACAACACACATGTACAGACAGCATACCACAGAAAGCAAGCCATCTCAGTCAAACTGCATCGTTTATCACAGCTGGGAACGACTGCTCCCTCTGGAAGGCTGAGGGCGTCCTTCAGGCTTGGCCACTGGAGCCACTGAGATGAGCTGGCTAAAGAAAAATGTACGTGTACTGACACTGTGCACCTGTTGCACATTCAGTACAAGACATTGTTTGGTCACAGTGAGAGCAGGAATATCATTTTATCTGACCTTGGTCTGGATCATATATAAGTTAAAAAACTGCAAGGTGTCCTGATACATGGACATACAGTAATTTATGAAGTGAAACTGAGAAAAGTGTAGAACATGTGAGGAAGAGAAAAAACTACAGAACTAAACTAAACCAAAAGACTAAGGATGTCTTTATTTTTTCTGTTGATGAGCAGTGAAGCCATGTCTGGTGTACAGACGCTGCCATGTAGTGTTACTGGAACCAGAGTCTGTGCTCTCAGGATGTGGGAAAGACCCGCCTAGTTACCTGAACATAATCATGGTGCTTTTAAAGGTCCCAAATTCTGAAAAAATCACTTTCTAAAGATCTTTTAACAGTCATATCAGTCCCAAAAACTGTGCATGAAACACAAAAATCAGAAAATATTTTCACTATTGTCACTTCCTTATTCTCATTTTTGGGAAATGTGTTTTGAACAAATGCCAAAACGGGTGGTATCAAAATCTTTCCCCTGCTGACATCAAGAAGAGAAAAGACCACTCCTCTCTAGAGGACAGAGCCAATCACGAGCTCCTTTGGTGACCTGAGCCCACCCCACCCTTTAAAAACCACGGGAGCGCGAATCCTAGCAAATGTTAGCAAACAGTCATGGTGACTGAAGCTATGAGCAAAGCATGGCAGATGCTCCATGGTTGCATCAAAAGTCCTTATTTACTTCCCTCATCTGAGCCCCTGAAGACCCACCGATGTCTCACAAACGTGTGCGGAGAAGAGAGATGGGCGGGGCTTAGAGAAGCTCGGCTCCCCAACTGCTCCACCCATTTGAAAGGAAAGTTTTGCTTTAGGGTGTTGGATGAGGGGTGGAAGAACAACAGCTGCACTTAAAGGACGGGTCGATGCATAGGTTTTACATGTCATTGAGATGTTAAAAATCATTCAGAGTAGATAGAAATGGCATAATATGGGACCTTTAACAGAGCTAATTTCCCATATTTTTAGACGAACTGGGCAGGACTTAAAATGTATACTGGAACCAGCCACAAGAGGGCGCCAGAGTTTTGGTTTAGTGTCAACTTCTAGGTTGCTGTTGGATATCTAATATCTGTGAGATAAACTTACATGTAAGAAATGTTTTATGGGTTAATATATCATTTATATATGCCTTGAATATAGCTCATCTTTAACATGATTAAAATAAACTAGATTTTCCAGAAACCTGGTATGCCATTGTGTTGTTGTGACAATGCATTTGCTTCACACACACCAACATGCACGCACTTAAATATGCTAAATTCAACTACAAAACTGTACTAAATTACAAATCAAGATTAAAGATTAGATCTTTACTTTTTGAAGGTGCAAATCTGAACAAATGTGCTTTTTTTCAGAATGGTAGCAAAGTTCTGTTGTAAAGAACAAACATTCAGATACAGTGAACCCCTCATTACCACAAACACCCTCAGACTAAATGATGAGCTCTCTGATTTCACCCCCATCCACACTGTTGATGCTGGTCTTCAGTGTAGACACTACTGAGAGGCTCACACACACACATAGAGAAACGCACACACATCTTTTGTGTGACCCGTGGCTTATCTGCTGCAGCCTGAGGAAATGAAACCAGACCGCCTCTGTCACCCATCTGCTGACTAAATATAGAACCAGAGGAAAAATGATCTACGCACCGACACCACTGTGACCGTACACAAAGCAGTTACAAAGTAGAACATTTGCATGACTGGACTTTAGGCCTGGAGGAATCTGAAGTGACATGTTTTCTTTGAGCAACTGTAACCAGCTGTCTGCTGTCATGTAAAAGTGCTAATTCTGATGAGTGCTGACTGACTCATACAATTGGATGCATACATGGAGGCTCATGTGGCAAATACATCTGCTGGTCCAGAGTGTATTTATTCATATCAACCTGCAGAAACTTTTACTGAAATGCAAAAATTGCTTAAAAAGAAAAAAAAAACGTATCTTACCTTTATTAGCACACGCCATCCATTTGAGATTTTCTGCAAAGGCTGACTCTCGACCAATCAGGTAAGGGAATATTCTCACCTACAGAAAGGAAGCAGAAAGCTACAGTCATTCATTCTCTTCACTGTTTGATTGAGGCCAGTACGCCTCTGTAGAAACCATGACTCTGTCTAATCCAAGCACAAAGCTTATTCTTCTTCTGCTGCTGATTAGAAAGTTCCTCGTTCGTTTTTTAAAAGAATCAGTTATGACTTCACAAAAGTTTTTACATTTTTTCCTTCATAACAATTGAAATAAATATAAAACTGAAGAAACTACCTAGGTTTATAAAACAGATGCAAGTCTACTTGATTATTTCTACAGCAAAGACAAGAGGTAAACGCTTCTCTTCAAAATCCTGCATCAGGTCATTTCTGTGCCCAAAATTAGAGAATCTCTAGAAATTTGTGCTAACCTCTTTTTTGTTATTAGATTTGAGAGTGTTCTAGAGGTATGATGTCAGGTGTGTGTTTCCACCCTAGCACGTGCACTAGTGTGTGTGTTTGTGTAAAGTATTGTTGCCAGACTGGAGCAGATGTACGCCTCTAGGGGCTCAGCTGCTTTAGCCTCCATTCCTACATTTTTCATCATCTCCCATCACCATGACAGCATGTGTCTGCTTGTGCTTTTTGTGTAAATATACACACCAGAATCAATACTTATTTTAGGGACGTTTACGCCATGGTTAAGATGTATTTATGTTTTAATAAGGTGAATAGCTGACAAACAGTATAAAACTGGAGAGTCTTTTGCTTTACCATTTTTGGGTGAACAAGAATTTAAGAGCAAATATGCAATACAGGGACTTAAAAAATCTAATTATATAGTCATAAATTTATTGTGTGCATTTCTGTATGCTGTTATGTAAATTATTTCATGTTTATTAGTTAATTTGCTTAAATATCAACCATAGACTTTGAAGTAATAGAAACATCAAAGAACAAGTGAGGTGAGTTTAATATTCTGACTAAAGTCATGTGTTTATTGTGCTTCTCAAAATCATTTTGTAAATAGTAAAGATAAATAAAATGAAGTTTCTAAAATATCCTTAAGATTTTCCATAGACAAATTTAATTTAATACAAGAAATATTCTGATCATCTAAATCCTATATTTACTGTAGAAGTACTAAAATAACACATCAGATCATTTTTGCAGCCTGATTAATTTTGAGACATACTGTATCTATAATTTTATTTCATCAGAATATATCATACAGTTTTTCCAGTGAACCAAAATTTAAAAACTTTGCCCAACTAGGTCTTTTCCAGACATTTTTAATATTCCTGTGCCGGTATATAAAGGGAATATGTATTTCCTGCTGTAAGAAAACTATAAATATATGTTGTGTAAAAAACAAACTTGAGCTCATTTATCATTTTATGTCAGTTATATTAAATATTAGCTTCAAGTAATATGTAAGCCATTGCCAGGTGTGTGTCTTCATATATGTTTCATATTTTAGTGGGAATTCTATCTGAACACTGTAACAACATACTAAAATATGTAAATATACTAAATTGTTTCAATGTAAGTTTTCTTGAATTTTAAAGATGTGTTGCCTGTATATACTGTTTTTTCTACATCTTTATGAATAAATCAAGAGTTTGCACAGAGAAATCCTGCATTTTGAGTTTGTCCAAAGCTCTTTTCTGATGGTGATGCTCCACAGTGGTGAAGCAGTAAAGCCGGCTGGAAAGAAGCCATTAAGAAGCAGCAGTGGAGGGAAGGAGTGAGTGAGGCAGACTGAAGAGAGTGACAAAGACTGAAGACTTCTATTATCAGCGGGGTTTCTTCTAAATGGAACTATCCAGCAGCCTTGTCCCCTCTCTACTCACTGCTGTTCAGCCTTGAGGGAAGAGTTGTTGGGAGGGGTGGTGCAGCCTGTGAGCTGTTTTAATACAGTGCATACAGACATAGGCAATGCAAGTGCAGCATTACTTGTAACCAAAAGGGTACTGGTATTACTGGACACATGTGTACCATCTGAAGGTTAACACTATGTAAGTAGGTGTCCAAACTAATGCTTAATCCCAAAGCTCTGCATCCTATTTTATCACTATGTGCACGTTTGCATTTTAAGCTGTTAGGGCTCAACTGAGGCGATAGAAGTTTACATTTTGTTTTCCTTGTTAAGGTCATTTTGTGCAACAAAAACACCCCCCCCCCCCTCACACACACATTCATAGTTTACATTTATTTATGCAGTTTTATGATGATATTTGCACACAATAAACATGCTGCTTTTCCACAATGAAAGACTCCCACAGGATATCAACTGATCGCCATCCTAAACAGAAACACATGGCGGTGGCAGCATCGTGCTGTGGGAGGGATTTTAAACTATACACACTAGTCAGGAACTGAGGAAAGAAAAAAAACTTGTCTGAAAGTGATTTTTGTGATAACACACTGGCTGTGTATGATGCATTTAAATAAAAAAAAAACCTCTGCTGTTTTATCATTCCATTTTATTTATTAAATCACAGCATTAGACCACAATACAGCCTTTCCATTGATTTGTTTTGTGAAAAAGTGTTGATGATGTAGATGTGTCTCTGAACCGTGACATGCAAAACAACCTGTGTGGATTTCATTTAACAGAAAAAATGCTTTTTTCTTTTGTTGCAGCTCTTTTCTTCTACTTTGTGTTATAACGTGTTTGAGTTGCATCACAAATATCCTGCAGGACAGCAAAGAAAAAGGTTTGTTCTTAGCTAAAGTCAACAGTTTTACAGCATGCTGAAAGGACCCCATACTGGGCCTCCTCTGCTTATCATAATCTTTCTCCAGCAATTCACCAAAAAGTGTAACTTGGAAACAACACACATATTGTTGTTGCTATGCCTGCTTTTTGCAGTTTTTCTTCTTGAACTCTTATTTTGTGTGTTTTCTTTTTAGTTAGTCACCAGGCTGATCCTTTGTCTTAGATGGTTTTATTTACTAATCAAATCTTCTGTCCTGTTTGACTAATTTACTCCTTGATTGTTTATTTTAGGTTGTGAAAGGGTTCATTTGAGAGTCTCTCTCCTGAAGGAATAAACTTTATTATTATGTCAACATTACCTTCTTCTCTGGCCAGTTATATTTGTCAAAGATGGTATCATATGTATCGACCGCTCCATCCGTCACCAACATAATGGCTTGGCTACATTCGCTGCCTCTCCCAGTCTTGTTGAACTGGAAATACAGAGTAAAAGACTGAGAGTTGTTATATTTAAAAAAAGAAAGCATTGTTTTTACATGAATTCATGTTAGAATGTGGACAGAATACAGGAATAATGCACATCATATGGAACACAATGCATTCCCTTTTACACTATTGAACAGCTTCATTTGTATACTGAATTTGGATGTGTGTATATTGAATTAATTGTCTGTTCATAATGACATGTCAGACCAACAATGTGAGTCATCAAGTATCCTGTTTACTATAGGCCGTTGGCCAGTTCTGCAGACTGAGTAATTAATTACATCCTTAATTAATCTTCAGCATAAACACGTGTGTGTGTACGTGAGTGGGTGTGATGAGGATCATGCATCAGTGAGTTACTTACATCACTGAGAAGATTGAATGCCTCTGTCAGAGCTATGTCCAACATACCAATGCCTTGAGCAAACAGCTTGTCCAGGTGTTCCCGGAAGTGCTGCGATGACAAAGGAGGAGTGAACGACAACATTTAGTGACATCAATAAAGGAAACGACTATTGTAGTAGACTATATTGTAGTGACATAAAGAACAAAGGTAATAGACAGTAAACATAAAAGGTTGCAGGTTTTTCAGGAATATTATGCAGGTAAAAAGCTTTAAATTATTACCAGGAGAGGAAATAATAAAATAATGACCTACCGGTTAGATTTAGAGCTTAAACTGAAACATTTCACAGAATTTAATTCATTATACAATTAGAGATTAGATCAATGAGCTAAATGAGACATACTTTGTTTTTTTGTTTTTTTTTTGGTAATCATATGTTATTTTTGTTGTTATTTTTTTTACTGGAAATCCACCCAAAGTTGTCTACAACGATTTCATCTGAATGTTTTATAATTTGCAAAATGCTGATTTACACAAACACATAAACAGCAATTAACAACCTTTTTTTTTTTTTTTTTTTTTTTGTGAGGGGCCATTCAGCTCATGTACCAAAACAACAACATTCTGGTTCACAGCAGGAACAGTAAGTCGGACCTGTTCCTGCTGAGAGCTGGACTCTGTCAGCGCTGCCCTTTGTAACCGGTTCTGTTCATAATCTTTATGGACAGATATTATAGGCACAGCCATGGTGAGGAGGGTTTGGTGGCAGGAGGATTTAGTGTGCAGGATCTCTTCTTTTTGCAGATGTCGTCCTCTTAGTTTAATTGAACTATGACCTGCAGCTCTTGCTGGGGTAGGTTGCAGGTGAGAGAGAGGAAAGCAGCACCTTCATCAGCGCCTCCAAATCTGAGACCAGGGTTCTTGTGTGGCTTGCCAACTCTGGGTCAGGGGAGAGGTCCTGCCTCAAGTGGAGGAGTTTAAGTATCTGGGGTCTTGTTCATGAGTGAGGGAAGGAGGGAGCGGGAGATTGACCAGTTGGGGCAGCATCTGCAGTGATGCGGATGCTGAACTGGTCTGTTTTGGTGAAGAAGGAGCTGAGTCAAAAAGCAAGGCTCTTGATTTACCAGTTGGTCTACGTTCCAACCTTATGGTCATGAGCTTTGTTAAATGACCAAACAAGACTGAATACAATAAGCTAAAAGGATAAAAGAGAAAGGATGAGGAGCTCAGACAGTAGGGAAGGGACTCAGAGTCCATGTTGAGAGAAGCCAGCTGAGGTAGTTTGAGTAGGAAGCATCAGAGTGTCTTTCTGCATGCAGGGTGTCCTCTGGGTACTCCAGTCTTCTCACATGGACTAAAAACATGCATATTAGTTAACTGGAGTAAACGTGCCAACATGCACTCAAACACATACAGTACACGTGAACATGGAAATAATCCAAAAAGTCTCCTACAACATCCCCCAATGGCAAAAAGACACAATCTTTCCTTGGATGTGGATAAAAGGTTAATCGGTTTCAACAAAAGACCAATCCCTGGAGCACAGACACAAACTTTACCTGAGAGAGTGCCAGTGAGTGCACGTGAGTAAAGATTGAAGTGATTTTTCTAAACACAGCAGGCTGTGCTCAATCCACAGCACAGCAGTGTACTTAAGTGGTAGACTGAACATGTGGGTGTGTGTGTGTGAGTGTGAGTGTGAGTGCCGTGCTAAATGTGCACAACCTTTTGTGCTGGATCACAGGGATCTGAATTGTTCATTGGACACCAGAGTCTTTAAAGCAAAAAAACTTTTTTTCTCTAAAGTGATCACAGCAGTGTGCTCAAGCTTCCTGGCCATAATTATGCTTGAGCACAATATCTTAGACTGCAGCCTGCTGAAGCTTTTGGATTACAATTTTATGGTGAGTTATTTATCCTAACATAAAGGTTGATACACAAAAGATTTCAGAGAGCTGGTCATTTGTAGAGATATGAGAAGTAGAGCAAATCAAAGCAAGAACCATGTTAATCAGATGGTTTAAAGTCACGTTGACGTAATGGTCCGCCTCAAACACATGGCCAGGAAGGCAATTTATCCTAAAGATAAATATGAATCCTGCTGCGAATGTGCAAAGAAGGTACAGATACAGAGGTTTGTGCAGGAATCGTGGCAAGAAAAAAACAGGAAAGGTAAAGTAATCAATGTGCATGATCACTTTTTAATCATTTAAAATTCATCTGTTTATCTCTCAGTCTACTTCCATCCACACACACTGGCTGCACCTCCACAGAGACGTTTTCTGCTGCACTATGTTCTATACGTAGGTAGTGTCATTTGTAGTCTGTGATCTGTGACTAAACACTCCACACTGAGCTTTTAGTGAAGGGCTAAGCTGAGTAGGAACGGCATGCAGTTAATTAGACAGCACAAGATAAAACAAGATTACCGTGGTAAAACTAAAGCCAGCATGACAACTGTTTCATCGATATGGTGTTGCTTTAATTATTATGGGATGACTAAATTAATAATGAAACAAAAATTAATTATCCAGCTCTAGTTTAAGCTTAAGATCGGATCTGTTCCTTTAGAGTTGTGTGGTTCTCTATGAGTCATAGTCAGGCTGCTGCTGATGATATAGTCGGATGAATATTCTTACATTGAATCTTCCTGATCCAGTGAGTGTCTCTGTAAATTTACATATGTTAGACACACTGATGAGGAGCCTCCAGAGTGAAGCCGGTGAACATTCTTTACTTTGCAGATCAATTCACACTTAGATAAATTATAAACAGGACTTACTGTAACACACACTATCCTAATCAAGGTGAATCTGTCATGATTTTATTTTTAGTGTTTTTGTTTTTATCTTTGTATGTTGAACTGTTATTAGAGTTCTTGCATTGTAATTTGTTGTTATTAGATTTCTTGAGTTAATGATTTCTTGCTGCATTTCCTTAGCTCTACTAGTTGTTGAGTCTCTCACGTCTGTTCTCCATCTGCCTTTCTGCTCACCTGATTCTTGTTCTTACTCATTCCTATATGAATAGTCCTCAGCTTTTCTAAGGTCCTTTCCACATTACTCCAGTTAGATTTTCTGTTGTTTGTACCCCCATCCACCTATTGCTGAAAAAACACATTTTTGAAAGTGTTTTACAAAGTGACTTTTTAACTAAACTTTGATTGTGTTGCTGGGACTGATAGTAGAGAGGAAAGCATCCACTGTATCAAAGAAAAATACGAGTTTTGAGAGAATCTTTAGTCAAGCAAAGAATGTTCTTTGTATTTTGATCTAATTAAAGGTGTGGTTTACTAGTTTAATTAATACATTTGCAGTGTTCTCTAGTGTAAATCAATGCCTTATGAGTCATTTTTATAAAGAAAAAAAGCTATGATGCGTCTATTCTCTGATGCAGAAGTTTGCTGATGCAGAGGTGTGATTTCTCCATGACTTCCTTTCTGTCCTGTCAGTTTTTTTGTTTTTTATGGAATAATCAAGTTACCGTAACTTTTACCTCTCTGCCTCCATATCTGCAGTATATAAACACTTCATGACAGCATGGATATATTCTCAAGATGAGGCAAACAGAAATAACTTGATACCAACAAAAAAAAATGTCTTCAAATGAGCAGCAGGAAGAGTTCTGCCACTAAACCTCTGCATCCCAAGGCTGCAGCACCATTAATGGAGGGAAACACGTGAGGATTAGACTAAAGAATTTAGAAGACATGGATTTTTCATGAGCACCTGGCATCTGGACCTGTCTTCTAATCATCAAATATAAGAAAACAAATAAAGGGATGGTCCACCTCTATAATTATTGAGCTAAATAAATAAACACAGCTTTATTTAGGTCTCCAGTCAACTCAGAGAGAACAAGAAGAGACAAAAAAATGTAAGACTCACATCTTTGTTGGTTACGTCTGCTTGGACCAGCGTTCCATTCAGACACGGTTCCACATAATGTAATTCCTCGTTATACTGGAGGAACACAAAGAGAATGAATGAAAGTGATCTATTTTAGAACTTTGAATCAGCTTAAATGTTTTTGTTCAAAATTAACATTGTGAAGAAGTTAATAAACTTCACTCATCTTGATGGAAAGCACACACACACACACACACACACACACACACACACACACACACACACACACACACACACACAGAGTACATATTGTAGTCAGTGCCTGTAATTCTGTGATAATGCTCAGCACTTAATGCATCAGTATAAATTAGACTTCAAAGTCCAAGTCAAACAATGGAGTTGTGTTCTTCTAAAGCTAATAGATGTGCTCTAATCTGGTTCTGTGTGACACATCATTGTGTGAATATGTGTAGATTTTTCTGCACAAAACAAACTCACGCTGTGTTAGATTTTGTTTCTCTAAATGGTCTACTTCATAGTTGGATGAATGCAGAGACTTGGAAAAGAATGGTAAATTTCTTTTGTCTCCACAACAAGATATCTGCATAAATTTCAAGTAAATTAAGTAATACATAAAAGTGGAAAACTAAAACTGGATATAGTTAGGTGCAGGTGGTCAGATCAGGATATAACATGTAAAAACTATAAAGTTTTTGTTGTTTTCCTGATAACAGGATGACATTTCAATCTCCATTATTAGCTTTTAGGAAAATACAAGACATAAATTCATTTCTATAATCGCTTTCTTATCTGGACCTGGACATCATTATTATTATTATTATCATCATTGTTTTCATACTGCAAAAAAAATGCCATTAAACACATGCACACTTGCTGCGATTCATCAGCTTGAAAAAAAATACCCAAACAATATCTTGTATGCTTGAGGCAGAAAACATCAAAAGCTCTCGTTTGCATTTAACTTCTTCATTCAAAGGAATGTTAATTGGTTTTGAATATGACAAGAAATAAATCGAATTTGTTTAAGCATTTTTTCATATCTGACTAAGCGATGATATATTGGTGATGTCATTTGTGTATTGTCTGTCTGTGGGCTTGTTTTCATTGCCTGGTTCATGACATTAAGATAGGGATAAGGAAGCTCATTTAAAATGATTTAAACGTTTACTTTTGATTCTGTAAAGAAATGGTGGCAGTCAGTGTCTAACCTGCAGCAGATAAAGGTCAGAGCAATATTAGCTTAGAAAATCAACAAGAATTGATCCTCTTTGAGATTAGCTAATAGAGAAAAGTCTATGAAAAAGCAAATTAGGCCATCAAATAAAATAACTCAAAATTATTTAGACTCCTCATTGAGAACTTACTATTCTCCAAACTGAGAAACTAAGAGAGGTAGAGCCTTTAACACAGTTTTATGTGAACTTTCGGTACTTTGAGGGACATGATTGTGGCAGGCGTGTCTATAATTGTGCTTTTCAAAGTCTATAAAAATAATGGATTGAAGCATATACCTCTTACAGTGTGCTGCATTGTGTAGACTTACAGCAATTATATTAAAAAAGTCATCGTCTCCCAGCGTGTCCAGAATGGAGGAAACGGTCTGCCTGGCGATGGTCAGCCTCAGACCTTTCATGCTGCCGCTGACGTCCACCAGGATCACCACGTCCTTTGGAGAAGTGGCAGCCTGGATGTACCACTTCCGGTTGCGACAGTCAAACGCTATGACTCCATGTTCATCTGGCTTCCATTTGATCCCTTTAGAAGCATCAGTTTGTGAAAAGACAACTAGGTGTGATGACCTAAAGCAGCCAGGAGATGTTTTCTCTGAAATAACTAAAACATTCATCGTTTCACTTTAAATGTTTTTCTGTATTCACTGAATTCTTCTTATAGGTATTCAGGTTTCCACAATCATAAAAGCTAATTTTTTTACACGTCATACAGGTGTGCCACTGTTTGGGTCCCAGTAAGAGACAGATGGTAAAATAAGGATAACTGGATTTGATGGGTACCAGCTGCTGCTGACTTATGGGTCCAAACCTCCTGTTGTTTGACAGGTTGAAACGTTTAAAATAAAAATTCATGATGAAATATTTACCACATGAATTCACTTGTTTCTTCTATTCTCAAACCTATTCTCTCTCTCTAGTCATCACTCCTCCCTCCTCCTCCTCCTCCTCCTCGTCCCCACCTTGCCAGCCTCCAGTCACAGTCTGCCACTTACGGAGGACCCTCACGCAGCTGCCATTATGCTTTAACACCACAGCTACTTAATTAAAAACACATTCCCCTCCCACCACACATCGACAGTATAAGTAACGGGAGCTCACACTCACCTGGGTACTGTCTGAAGAAGCCCTTGGCGCTGCCAAAGTACTGCCATATGAGTGAGGGGTCTCGCTCAAAGTTGTCCACAAACACTTTGTTCAGGGCCTCAGACCAGTACACCCCGTTAACTATGGCAGAGTCTGAAGATTAAAGGGAGACAAATGGAGGAGCAAAGTTAGGCATGAGGAAGAGGAAACCAGAGGTTAACACGACACTTCTAGTCCAGCAGGTTAGAGGAGATGCTCTAGTCTCTTTTGTTCAGAAATAACAGATCTCACCCTGAAGGCTCACACTGCATAAAGGCATTAGGTGATTCTCAAGATACACTGAATTATTTTTTATTTCAAAATATACCGTAATTTCCGGGCTATAAGGCGCACCTGAATATAAGCCGCAGCAGCTAAATTTGGGGGAAATTGCAGATTTGTCCACACATAAGCCGCACCTAACTATAAGCCGCGGGTGTTTTAATGTTTAGTTACCATATGTATGTGTGTGTGGGAGGCCACTTAGAGGCTACTCTCACACCCACATACCTTTGTCTGTTTGTATGTGAATACGGTTGTTGTCTGCTCTGAGGACACAGCCTACTGTTCGTATGTAAATGTTTTACCACCTTGGGCAGCTACTGATTGCTGCTTGAACTGAGAGAAAGCCGAAGCAGCCCAACCGGTTCCAGCAGCACTAGCTGGCCTCACTGTTCCTTAATGTTTAATTACTCTATATATGAGTTCCTGCTACCACAGAGGGGATTGTTGGGACAGAGATGACTGTTTGGGAACTATTGTATCAAAAATAAGCAGCCTACCGTGTCATCGTCTTCCTCCTCCTGCGTACTAAAACCACCAAAATCCTCATCGTCAGTGTCAGAAATGAACAGGTCCAGAATCGCCTCCTCAGCCAGTCTCTCTCCTTTGTTGTCCCTCTAAAAACCAATAAAATCCTCTTCCTCTTCATCAGTTTCGGAGTAAAACAGCCTCCGAACGAGGGCTCCATAAGCTATTGCGTAATCCTCTAATATGGCCACGCGTCGCGTTTGTGCATGCGCACGTAATGAACGTGACTGCGAGGTAAACGCACGTACGTAAAACACGCAAAAGCTTTATGAATCGCGGTCACGTAAATTACGTGCGCATGCGCAAATGCGACACACGGCCATAGAAGTGGATTGCGCAATAGCTGATTGAGCCGTTCGGAGGCTGTTTGATTCAGACACTGACAAAGAGGAAGAGGATTTTATTGGTTTTCAGAGCGACAACAAAGGAGAGAGACTGGCTGATGAGGCGATTCTGGGCCTGTTCGTTTCTGACACTGACAAAAGAGGATTTTGATGGTTTTAGCACGCAGGAGGAGGAAGACATAACAAGGTAGGCTGCTTATTTTGATACAGCAGTTCCCAAACAGTCATCTCTTACTCTCCATCATCATCACGCAGCAGTCCAGTTTTTCAAAACATACTTTGTTGTGCGCTGGTGCTTTGATAGCGCCCCCTTGGTAGCCGTTAGCTGAGCCACAGATAAGCCGCACCGTTGTTTAAGGCGCAGGGTCCAAAGCAAGGGAAAAAAGTAGCGGCTTATAGTCCGGAAATTACGGTATATAAAAATGAAGTATTTCCAATGTGTCCTTATGGTTTTAGACTTGCACCACTAGCAGACCTATAACTACCTACTGTGTTTATTCCGGTTATTTAATGTGTTCTGGTTTTGTGCAGTGATACCTAAACATCACAATCACACTAAAACCAGAGGAAACTATTTAACTACACAACAAACTACTATAGTAACAGTATGTACTATATATACTATAATAATCTATTAAAAACTATAGAGATTGTTTACACTGTACAGCTGTCAATTCAGACAGGACATATAGATGTCTAAAACAAATACACATCTTTGTCACTGAACAGTCAGTGTTGTGATATGATGACTGAAAACATTATGAACAATTCCAATAAAATGACAAAACTTAACTGACAGTTATTATAAATAATTTAAAAATGAGTGTAAAATTGCCAACTTAGTTCCTCCACCATCGATTCCACAGACACATCTTTAAAAATGTGCTAGGATCTTCTTTTTTTTTTTGCAGTCTAAAGAATCCACTTGAGAAACTCCCAGTTTACCTCCTGTCATTAATATTCACTTCCTTTGCAGTGAAGCATGTTCATACTGTGTTATAATTTGAATACCTACAAATAAATCCACGTGTTTCCATATGATTTGCATGTTGCATTAGTTTGTGTATAATTTCAAATAAACATATCAGCGTATCCAATAATGAAAGCTTCTTTTCCAATTTCAGGTCAAGAGTGTGGCGAATGTACTGGTTAGAGACCAGTCAGCCAAGCTCATTACAGCTGCTTACTTGGTTCAGAGGAAGGAAGAAAATGATGAACAGACACAAAATCATACAGCGAGACGGACACACAATACTCTTCAGAGAGAGAGAAAAGAGGAAAACATACAGAGCCAGGAACACAAAGAGAGAGACAGAAAATTACAGGCACACAGACAAGTAGCTAATGGACAGAGAGAAAGAAACGAAGATAACAGATTTCCCATCATCTCCTGCACTGGCAACATTGTTCTGCTGTCAACAGTCATGCCAATAAGCTGTGACTGAGCGATTCTTCTGGAAGCTATAGCTCACTGAAGCCCTCTGTTGATAGTAAACACCCATCCACCTCCATGGAGTGGAGAGGAAAGGAGGCTGGATTCTATCCAGGCTCCATTTACACAACAATACTGTCACTTCTGCTGCTTTCTGAGAGCCCGTTACAATATGAACTCATCATAATGACGACGCAAGTGTAGGTTCTACTTCCCCCAGGAGATGCAATTTACATTCATTTAAACTGATGCACACACCTTTAATCGGATCAGTCAGAAGCATTTTTTTATATAAAATATCCACATACTCGGATTAAAAAGTGAAATGAAGGTGGGAAATACGAAGTTTCATTATTCAAGTTATTCGTATTACTCATGTTATTAGGTTACCTTCAATGGAATGAGAGGAAATTTAATAAAGGAAGCAAGAAACTAGAAGAGAATA
Source organism: Callopanchax toddi (assembly GCA_006937965.1). NCBI lineage: Eukaryota > Metazoa > Chordata > Actinopteri > Cyprinodontiformes > Nothobranchiidae > Callopanchax > Callopanchax toddi. The sequence goes on along the minus strand of SSNR01000497.1, from coordinate 327,936 downwards.
GAAAAGAGATGGAAGTGTGTGTGCGTGTGTTAGGACACGCATCCATCACACACTCACGTCACACTGTGGTGTTTGGGGTGTGCTTTGTTTGCTGTGTGCAGCTGGAAGATGGATCCTCCACTTGTGATTAATCTCTGGGGCCACAAAGCTCTCCACTCTCATAGACTTAAAGTCAAATTCATCACAGTTGATGACAAACCGTTTATGTCCACGGGCCTCAGCCGGCTCCCCGGCAGCATAAGGAGCAGGTTCGGTTGACAGTGACTACGCGTGAGGAAAATTCTAAAAAAAACTCAACCAGGAAATAAGATGCCAAGTGGAACGGGATTCATGTCGGTGGAAAACAAAAGCAAAATGAATGGCTGAGCATTTAGCATTTCACTAAATGCATTAAACCATGGGTCTCTTTTATTCCTTCGTTTTCACATCCTTCTTTTTTTTTGTTTTTCATGCTTTGTGCCATGAGATTTGATGTGAAGAAACACAATGAGCTCAGGGAGCAGGCATTTACCAAAATGTGATGTTCTTTTTTTCGGAGCTGTCATTCTAAAACAACAGCTTTTAAATCTGACATTCAGCAGCTCAGCATCCTCTGTTCATTGTTTTGTTGCAGTCTGTTGGTGTTTTAGGGTTTCTCTGCAATGGAAATGAACAGTGTCTTGACGGCACATTAGAAAATGTTATTTTTATTCATTAACAGAAAGTGCTATAGTGTTTCACACCTTACCACCTCCACTCACAGTCACAGGTAACAGACGTTTGCATCCTTCTTAAAGTGAGCAACTTGTTGTGCAAATGTTCTTGTCTCAGTTCATTCACAAAGTGACAATTTACATTTATTTTATTATGAATTTTGTCACTTTTTGTCACTAACTGAAGGAAACTACACAAAAAATGGTTCCAGACACTAATGAAAACTTTGTGACTACCATACTTCAAGAGGAAAATTAGTTGAGCAAGTTCAAAACTCCATTCACGTAAGAATGAGGCTTTGCACCTCACAGGAAGAAACTGAGAACCCTGGAAAATCATGTAAAACTATTTAAAAACTCTTTCATGAATGCTGTTTGAAAGTTGTCTCCAATAGTCCCAGCCTTGCCACTGCTGCACCTTTCTGTTACCTCTTATGTTAGTGGGTCGGTTTGTATCCGTGTCTTAAATCAGAAACAAAATACCCCAAAAACATTTATTTATCATCCAATTTTTTTTATCATTTGGTTACTTAGTCAGGCTTCCTTATCCATGAAGAGAATGGTTTTAATATATTTTTTGTTAATACTTATTGCTATCAAAAACCCTTGTTTTTAATACAAAAAATCGGGAAATAAACTTCTAGAGAATAACATAAATAAATAAAACGTTGTTAATGTTACCTGACCACTGAGGAGAATTAGAACACATCTCTTAAATGTTAAAAAAATACCTTTTTAATTGTAATATCATTAACTATAGTAACATCTGGTGTTATGGGACAATTTTAACCCATATATATTTACTTAAATAAAATAGAAAAACAGTGTTGCTGTATTCCTAAAAAATAAAAAAAATGCTTCTTTTGGTAACAACAATTAGTTTTCCAACCTAAATGTATTAAGCTTGTTTAAACCGAACTGAGCTTGGCAGACCTGACACGTCTTTCTGTTAGAATCAGCTGATCTCTGAGGTTGTGGGTGTGGCTGTGGTTGAGGAGGATGCCGATGCTCTTATGGACGTAGGTCTCAGGGCAGCTGCTCTCTTTGCTTAATGTGCGCCCTGACAAGGAGACTTCTTAAATCCTCAAGAAACATTTTCTGCTTTTTTTTTTCTTTTTTTTTTTTTTCGGTTGAGTTCCCTTGATGAATGTGGGTCCACAATACAAATGCACTGTATGCAGACACATGAAGTATGTATTTATTTATATACAACCATTGGCCATCTCCTGGTCATTTGCTGGCAAGTGTATAGGTGGCAGTCAGCTTGTCCAGGTTGTCCACTCCTCCTTTGTTTTTGGTAAAGTCCAGGATTATGGGTTTTTGTCACTTACTGATGACACATGGACATTGGTATCGCATGCCATTATTTTTTGGGACATTTTGAAACAGCAGAGGTTTCTTTAAAAACAAACTTTGAAGAAAGTGGAGTTCTGCCCTTCAGAGTGCAGGTTAATTTTTTTTACTGTGCTCACCATGGTGAGTCTCCTCCTGAGAAGTAATTGTCCAAGGTCATTTCTGGTTAAAAAAAAAAAAAAAAAAGCAGGTGTAATGTTGTGATCTTGCAGTCCAGTAGTCGTACTGTGGACTAAGTGTTTTCCTTGTTTTTTTTCTTTTTCTGGAATGTTGCTTGCATATTTGCCTGTGTAAATCTGTAGATTCCATGCAAAGCTGCTTTTTGCATCACAGGCTGCCCAGAATTTTACGCCATATTTGCCTGGTTTACTGGGCATGTATTGCATGAAGGGGCAATTTCCACAGAAAGGGAGAAAACGTTCATCTACTGTCACCTCTGGCCTTGGGTTGAACCTCAGTGGAGGAGCTGCACCATCTCTCCCAGTCATCCCTGATGGGAGCTAGCTTATCAGGTTTTGCTCTGGTGTCTCTGTTGTCAAACTGAGTTGGGCCATCTCCTCGTTTTCTTAACGTTTAATCTCTGCACTAGAATTTAATCAAAGCAAGACACAAATTGTAGATATAACTGCTGTGGTTATTTCATTGGTTCTCTTGTTCCTTCGCATCGTGATGCATTCAGGGTGTGGAACCGTTCCAGTGCATCAATGAAGACCAGCTGTGCGCACATCGACGAACAACGGAGGAGCGCCCTGGGGGGACAAAGCAGTGCTGTCCAATTCAGGACCGGCAACACAATCAAGGGCTGGCTCCTTGGTGTCAAATCTGGCCCCTCCCCTCTCATGATTAAGTAGCAGGGCTACTCAATAGGTCGGATCCGGCCTGTGAGCTGCATCTTTCTGGCCAGTGGGCCATACAGTATACTGTGTCTTCCATGCTGTAACCCTTTCATTAAATCTACTTTGCCATCACAAGCTGGCGCTGTATTGCCCACACAGTTTCCATCACACAACAAGGAGCTGCAGCCACTGCTGCCCTTAAGGATCACTTTCACTATTGGGCCGGCGATGTCCGCCATCTCTCTCATACTGCAGCCAGAGCGCAGCAGCCCAAACACTGAATGCACACTGCACCCAGAGCAGTAAACACACACCCAACAGGAACAGGATGTCAAGCTAACAGAACCAGGGCCAACACTACATCCACAGAACAAAAGTAAAAACAAAGAACCAAGAAAACAACCCAGTGAGCCCTAATCATTTCTTTTAATACAACAGTTTTTATGATTCAGGTTTAGATAAGAATGAAATCTCTAAATTATCTGTTTTTATAACGTTCTGACTCATGTTCAAATTCCCCCGCCTTCAACCAAGGATTTAATGTTGCTATAGCAACTTCAGAATAAATACAACTAACTCAGATGAACTTTTGTCTCATGACACAAACCCAAGAACAACCATCTGTCATTATGTGAATAGTGGTAACAGGACTGGTGGGTACGATGACTGAACAGCTGGAATGAATTCAAGATTTAACAACCTGGAGTAAACTGAGCAAAGAAAATGTTAAAAACATGTTAAACATTGCACAGGATGATTTTTACATCTGAAATAAATATTAATTCATAGTCATAATCCTGATGGCGTCAAACTGATCATGCAAGTAAAAAAGTTATTTCTACTTTGTCCCATGAGATTAGATCTAAACGTGTTTTTTTTTTTCAAGCAGACCTTATGTCTAAATACAAATTTATACTAATAGACTGAACATATCATTTCCTCTTTGTATAGATTTATTCAAGCTCCACAACGTTAAAAGGAAGCTGTAGTTAAACCCTGTGTTGGATCCTATTTCAGCTTAGAGTTTATGATTGAACTACCTTCTGGAACACTCTACTCTTTTCCTTATGCTTTGCTTTTTGACCCTGATCACAGAAGCGTCTAGTCAAAACAACAATCATCAGACTTGCCTTCTTCTTTTTTTTTGTTTTATGCTAACGTTTGTGGAAATTCTGGACAAGTACAGGTTACAAAGCATTCATCCAGCTGCCAGAACACAAGGCCAGAAATTCACATTTGCACAAACCTGTAATTATTGTCTGCTGGCTTTAATTTATTTCTGTTCTTTTCATAAATTTGGCAGCACCTTTACAGCTATTTTTCTTTTGCAGCTCTGCCCCCGGACTACATTTAAGCTTTTTTTCTTTCGCTTTAATCATTTTGTCTGGTTTACTCTTTATGCTCCTGGATGGCAACTAATCCTTAATAGATATCACCAATATCACTGGGACTTACAGCAGTAGTGATCGGAGGGATGAGAAAGAGAGAGAGAGAGAAAAAAGAAAAGGTTTCAATAAATGGATTCTGTAAACTTGAATGGTTTATTACTGTACTTATATTTGCATGGAAACACACTGAGTGATGCTGAGTGCTTCTGAATAAGAAACTAGAACTGTTGCACTAAACTCTTTGAAGAATAATTAACATATTTTCCAAAATACAAATCAAATCCAAGACTTTTCCCCTCAACAGCTCCCTAAAGTTCCTCCCAGTAGAGCCGTATCACTGTGGCGGTGCGGTAGGTACGAGTCTAATCATTTTGTCTGTAAATCAAATCACAATTACTGCTCCTCTCTTCCTTCTTTATTGGTCTGCCAGCCTGCCAAATTCACTTTCCTTGCAGTTGCATTCATTTAGCGTCTCTCACTTTCACCCTGTCACTCTCGCTTGCTTTTCCTCGTTTTTCTACGGGGTGCAATTAATCTCCTGCTTAGACCTTCCATCAGTCTGACTTAACCTACTTTCTTCCTCATTTACTTTCTCCCTATTCTCTCTCCCTCTCTTTCTCTCGCTGAGTCGTTTCTTTGCGTCGTGTAGCCGGGTTAAGCCAACATGACATTCGCTCGGACTGAGCCTTGTACAAGGCCTTGGATTCTCTGGTCAGGCTGTTAATCAGGAGAAGTCTAATTATTTAACCGTTAATACGGTCAGCGTGTGCTGGGGGTGATCCAAAGTGATACGAGTGATGAGGTCTATTCTACACCCTGAAAAAAGCTCATAGTGTTTTAGGTACATTTACTTTTTATGTGCTCATCGGCCTACTCTGAGCATGCCTCCTGTAGGGCTGGTGAACGTACCTTTGTTGTACATGTTGGTGGGCACCTGGACCACGCTGAGGCTCAGGTTGACTGACAGGTTGTTGAAATGATCATTAGGCTGCAGAATGAACTCTCCTCCCAGCTCCACATTGTTCCCTTCCTCATCCACCTCGTTGATCAGCACAGCATTGAAGTATTCATACTGGAAAGAAAAACGCAAAGAGAAGGATTAAAACATGTCTGCATACTGAAACTGTAAGTTAAATATTTAAGGCTCCTGAAGCTGTCAGTCACAATCAAATGTCTCCGTCTCAATATATTAATCTTGCTGCGTCATGCTGTGTCAGTGTGAGGAAGAACTTGGTGGCCTAAGTGCTGACTCAGCGCGCGCTGTGTACTGAGGTAACCTGAATCCTGGGATCATGCTGGGATGTGTGTGTTGGTACAGAGAAGAGCTGCAGAGTTGACAAATTTCACTTCAAGCTTCTGAACGCTACAAGGTGCTCTGCATTCAAAGTACTTTAAACACACTATAATAAGTATTAATAAATCTTAGAACAAGACAAGCTCACTGACTTGAAAAGGTGTCTGAAAAACGGTGAGTTTAAAATATTTCACTTTTATTTATTTTTTTACATTGAAGTCTTGCAGAACATCAGATAACTGTGAATGTACGGTCTGTTTGTGTGGTTTTTTATTCAATACCCGAGTCACCAAACATGTTCTCATAAAACAGTTTCCATCTGATGACATTTCAGAACTAACCTCTCCACTCAGTTGCTCTTTCTTTTTAATCAACTCCAGTTTAGAGTTGTGAAAACAGTTTCCACTAAATCTGAAAAATTGCATTTTGAAAATAATAACTGCATAAAGAAAAAGATCTGTTTCTAAAGGGCATACATCTTCAGATAGAATCTTTAATTATTTTAGACCAGATCACTGTGTTATCTTGCTATCTTATAACTTTAATGAAGATTATTTCTGTAAAAAGCAACTTATCGTGAAAAATGTGAAGTTTTTGACTATTGTAAAGTAACATTCAGCTCAGTGGACATTATCAAAACCTTTAGTTTGCTCTGAATTTTTAAAGCTTTTCAGGTGAATTAATAGGTATTATCCTATCAACATCTTGACTTTTCTTATCCTTAATCATTTTTTGGATATTGTGAAGTAAACAAAACCCCTGAATATACAGATCTGCTCTTCAAATCTCACCACTCCCCTGAGCTAGTATCTTGTAAAGGTTTTCTCCACAGCTTTCTGGTGAACTTTAAACTGTTTCAAAATGGAGTTTGTGCATTATGAGAATGAAACATCTGTACAGGAGCTAATAGGCATGTGTGTTCAAATGTGGTTAAGGTAAAAAAAATTCCCATGAATTTCTAGACTTTATAGGAAACCTTCCTAGAAGCTTCTACAGCTTCAGATCACTCATTAAACTGGTGTTACTGATCTGAGACCAGCAGCAGTTTTGAATTTCCTAACCAGGTAGACATTTGATCAAAACACTTCACATGGAGGTCTTTGAGGTAAATGTGATTAAAACTCAAACATCTGACAGGATGGATGGATGGGTCAGTGACTCAAATGACCCTTTAAGTGTAATCATTCCAATTACAACTACAGTGTGAGCTTGAAACTCCTTATCTACGATCAGAACGTTTAGGCTTTCCTGATAAAAGATCAAATATTTTAAAGGAACAAGAGAGGTGCTTCTGTTCAAGAACTCATCATGACCTGCATAGATGACTGGCTGGGAGTGGAACAGCTTGGAGTCAACTAGAGTAATACATCTGCATTATAGATCACGAAGTCATTTCTTGTTTATTCATCACAAAAAAACAACTTTCATAGAAATTTAAATGTAGCACATCCTTTAATGGCCTCCTCCCTCTAGCTGCTAAAACCTCACCTCACCACTTCTTCATTCTAGCACCAATAACCTTCAAAAGTCTAAATCTTCCTCATGAGGAGAAACGCCAGCCCCTCAGCTCAGAGCAAAACACAGATAAAGCCGTCACCTATAGGCTAGCAGGCCCTGCGCCTATCAGTGTAATTAATCAGGCCTGATTAGACTTAATAGCTTTTATCAAGAAAGACACTCCCATTTCAAGGTGAGAAAGAGCACTGTTGAATACTTTCATCTTCATTTTCTCTGCTTTATTACACAGTCTCTTTCAACCCCACATGGGCTCAAAATGTAGGAAAGTTCATCTTTAGGTGGTTCACTAAACATTTTGACTCTGTTTCTGTATACTTGCTCTACTGCAGACGGCTCTGTGTTGTTAACAGCAGTTCATCCATAGCATACTTTATCAGACTTTTCTCAAAATTCATTGAAATCACTCTTCAGCAAAGTGATTCTTAACTTTTTACTTTGTTAGACTTTTTTCTAAGTTTAATAAGGAATATTTTACCTACTTTAAAGGAATAAACTTGACCCTAAACCAACTTTCTGACTGGTTGAGGCTGAAGAAGGGAATGTGTTTAGTCTTACACAACACACACACACAGCTTCATGCTGCAGAGTCAGAGCCAGCTGCACCTGCAGCACACAAGTCCCCATTATATTTTTGCTCTGTTCTTTTTTTGCAATCAGACCATTTGTACCTGCTCAAGCATGCTTTGTCTCATGTCCTCTTTTTCTGTTCCAGGCTAATTCCTCTCTTTCCTTCTGTGGCTCAGCCTTTTCCCTTCCACTCATTGCTCATGAACAGATCCAGCTCCAGTGAGAGCAGACATTTATTAAGCATTAATAACAAAACAGAATATCAATATTAGAAAGAAACAGAGGTCCAAAAGTTAGAAATAGCAACATGCATCATTCCCTACAGTGATAGCAGCTGCTACAGGAAGTCTCAGAAGACCGATGAGTTTCCCCTTTTTATTCAAGGTTGAGCTGATTTTAGGCAGGTGTCCCAGTCCAGAGTCTGTGCAGAGCAGAGTGCATTCTGTGAAGTATGAGCTAAAAAGACCCAATAAACCTAGCTATAAAAACTACCAAAAATGAGATATTATGTTTATTCATTTGGTGGATGCTTTTACCCAAAGCGACTTACAGTATTACATACACCTATAGGGCATGTTGGGATCTGTTAGGAAACCGGAGTACCTCGAGAAAACCCACGAACGCATGGGGAGAACATGCTAACTCCACGCAGAAAGGACACTGCTGGGATTCAAACGGTGACCTTCTTGCTGTAAGGCAGCAGTGCTAACCAACTGCACCATCATGCAGCCCACTAACATGCCTAAATCCTAAAACACACCTTTCTGTTAAAACCTTAACTGAATGTTATCAGCAAACATTGTTCAAGTCTTAATGCATTAGATGAATAATCATGTTTTATTTAAAAAATTACACTCAAATATATTTATATTTTTTTTTGACGTAAATAGTTTTGTCTTACATTTACAACCACTCTCCAGTAGATGTTGGAAAATAAACAAGCAGTCTGAAAACGTCAGGTCAGGACCTGATCAAAGATCTGCAGATCTATTTATCCCTTGTGGATCATAGTATTCATCCAGGATGGTGTAATAACGTTTGTTCTGTTTGATTGAGCTTTGAAGCAACTGGTACAGGACTAAGGGGAAACTTTGAACCTCTGATGTGCATCCTGTAAACAGCTGATCATAAAAACAGTCTTTAGTTAGTACAGGACAAGAGACAGGAGACAGAAGACTCACAATGTGTAGTTGTTACCGTGAGAGATAAAAACACTTTCCCAAATAAATCTGATGTATTTAACTTTGACTGAATCTGGACCTCTTCACCTAAAATTACCAAACTCAGAGACGTTCTTCTTCTACTGTCATGATGAAATCAATGAGCAGGAATACTGAAAACTGGTTGTTTGTTCATTTAATGAGAATAAATAATCTTCCTAAGAATTAATTCTCCCACTAAAGCTAAAAAAAAAACCTTGTTTTGTTTTTTTATTGCTAAACCATATCTTTGATTTTTGTCATAATCTTCCTGGGATTGTACCTTAATTTCCAGGTAGATTCTGGAAATTCTTAACGTGGTCTCTCACTTTTGGAGCCTACTAAATGTAGGCCATAAAAATAATATAGATCAACATGCTAATAAGTCTGTTAACAGATGAATTATCATTCAAATCATGTAGCTTTTAATTTTATATCAAATTATACAGATTTTGAGTTTTAACAGTGTGGGTGTCAGAGTGGGTGTAAGCACAGAGATAAACTGGATGTGTGCGTGCGTGCGTGTGTGTTTCTGAGCAGTATTTGAGTTGTGTGTCCAGATGTAGGTGTATGTGTTGAGCAAGTCAATTATGCGGTTCCAGCATTACAGTGAAGGAGCCACTAATGCAGGCCCTGATCATGGTGTTAACAACCTGATCTTTAACTCTGCAGTGCATTAAGCTGAGAGACGGCACATGTACCATCAGCACCCACTCACTCAGTGTAGGACAGGCAGCGAGGATTAACTAAGGTTAGCTAAAGGTAAAACGTAGAGGATACTTCAGCTCCTTCTATTGAAATAATGGTAAAATACTGCTACATAGTCAAGGTAATGTGTACTAAATACACTAAAATGTCTTTATATTTTCTGTTTTTGACTTTCAGAGACATAAATTGTATAATTCCAGGAAAAATCATATTATAGCTCACATGTAATTAAAACAGACTTTTGGGGAAAAAATACATTTTTATTCTAAAAAAAAATGAAAAGAGAGACAGAGTGAGGTTACTGTCTCCTGAATCAAAGTCTTAAGTCGGAATATTTAGATGCTTTCAGATTGAGTCCAGGATTTAGAAGGAATAAAACAAGTTGCATAAAAAAGTAAGTAAAATTGAGCAACAAAAGTGGAGGAAAAAGTTAACTTACAATAAATTAATTTAGGAAAATGGTTTCAGTTGACACTTATGATGGAGAATATTGAATTTTTGACCTTTTTATTTCCCTTTAAAAAATCATAAAGCATAATTCCATATAATAGTAACAAAATCCCTGTAACACTCTTAATTTAGATCATTTGCCAAAGACCACCAAATTTATATAGATTGCTTTTGTAAAGCAAAAATAAAATACGGTGACATTTTTTACCAAAACCCAAGGGAATTTACATTCAGAGACTTTATTAAATAGATGAGTAATGTTGTGTGAACATTTGTGAACCTCCAGAAATTAAAATTAGCACCAACAAAAAGCTTAAACTGAGACAATAAAATAAAGTTTTATCCAGCGTCATCTTTAAACTGCTTCTCATTTTGTTTACCATTGAAGTTAGTTCAGAAACATAAACAAATCCTAACAGATGATAAATAATGATTGATTTGGACTAACTTGTTCCATGAGGCAACACAGTGGATCAAAAGGGAGTGTGTGAACAAAAAGACACCATATGGAGATGAAGGAGGGTCGACCACAACGCTCCACCCTCTGGTACTCACTTTAAACTTTAAATCCACTTCTTCTCACCCACATCTAAACTCTCTTTTTCTACTCTTATAAAAGGAGAGGTCGGCACTTCAGAAGTGTGGAAATGTGACTGGAAAACAACCAGGGGCCCAGGATGAAGCTAATCGCTGGTTAAAGCAAGCAGCAGAGGAAGTAAATAACTTGGAGGAGAGGCTAAGAAACGGTGGATATGCCGTACTTCAAATCTGACTTCATGCATTTCAAATTCTGAGCTTCACCAACTCCAGGGAAGGAAGCTATAATATGCAGAAATGCTGCAACAATTTCATTTAGCAGAGGTATAATCTACAGTCACTGCATTTTTGTTCTTAAAAACAAAATATATGCACCATTACTTTGAAACATCTGAAGAAAGAAATTAGGTGTTCATGAAAAGAAATAATCAAAATCAGGTCTGCTCTGCTTTACTCATACAACAGAAATAATAAACATTGACTTCTTTATGAGTAGTTTTCTCGTTTTTACATTAACGTCTTCAAACTAAACACAGGAGGAAAATCATGAACTTGACTCACAATGACTTCTCTGATCCTGTAGGATTAAGAAACCCCTCAGATAAGAGGCTTCATATAAATTATTTAAAGCCCGAATAATAACATTTCACAAAGAAATTATACCGCTAAATATGTACTTTGTTTCATAAATTGAAATGATCCTCACATGGAGTTAAATGTGTATAATATCAAATATAATGTAAACAAAAAAAAAATTCTGGTTTTAATTCTTTTAAAAATCTCATTGTATTTGTGATGTTTGATTATAAACGGCTCAAACTTGATTGAAATTGATTAGAAAGAAAACTAAATGTAAAAGTTGGGGGGTTGAAGGAAGGAGTGGATGCTGTCTAGTTTATATAATTTTACTCAAATTATCATTATTAATATTATAAAGAAGAATATGAAAAGAATAAAGAGGAGAGGGAGAAGAAAATGCCAATTATTTGTCTTGCAGACACCCAAAAGCTCAAAGTGTTTTAGTATTTTCTGTAAACCAACAATCACTCCTCCTAAAAGCAAACAGACTTTTGTAGAAATAAACTATTCCGCCTTTCAAAGGTTTATCTTTTTTTCTGTTCTTGTTTTTGTTTGAAAAAATGGTATGCACTTAGAAATGCATGTGTATAATTCAAACATGCTTCCTTTTCATCTTGTATTTGGTGTAATTTTGATTTTGAAAAAGGTGTTGTTCTGTTCATGGAAACCTGTTGACTAAAGTACTTTAAAAATCATTTGTGTGGAAATTGGAGAGAAAATATGGGTCTGAAAGTCAAACAGACCCTTGAATGAAAAACTTCCCATCTTGGAGTCACTGACGTGTGAATGTGTACTGAGCTGAGCAGACAAACACACGGGTCAAATCGTTTCTGTTTGCAATGCAGACGGCAAATTGGCAAATAAAGAAGCAATGTTTTTATCTCTCTGTGCTCCTCGTCCTACACAGCAAAGTAAAGACAAATAAAAAAAGATAAAGCCTTTCTCTCACCGTTCCCTCTAGAGTGCAGGCTACAATTTTCCGTCAACATGAGGGCTGGCAATTGGCTGTTTGTCTCTAACCTCCAAGGAAGGCTTTCATTGGCTGCAGAGGGCAGGGGGGACTGCTCTCTGCTTTCCTATTTACAGCACACGAGTGGTGCGGGTAAAAGAGAGTGAGGGAGGAAAATCGCAGCAGATTACCATGCCAATTTCACATGGAAGCAGAAGAGCTCTGGAAAGGATAGATAAGGAAATTCCTATCAAACTGCTGCCAGCCAAATATGTATCCAATAGCAATAAACCACACAAACATTTTATAATAAACCCCCCGAATAGTGATGGAGGAGGGTTCACCCTACAGCGTGGTGCTGGTATTTTTAGTTCAGCTGCTGATAATTACCATCCATTCACCATGTGCTGCAGTAAAATGCTCTATTAGCGCTGCCACCACCTAATAACACACACACCTACACCTGTACACTCATGACAACATGTTCACATGCATGTGACCTGTAGGTTTTAATTTGAAATGCTGACTCGTTTAATTTAATGCTCACGTAGTTTGAAACCATTAGCGATGAGAAAATTGCAGCTGATCTACAATTAGTCAGGATCTGCTGAAAATGTCTTTTAAAGTGTGTGTTTAATTGTGATGGGGTCAGAAAATATGCAGAAATTATGAAAAGAATGTGTTTTATTTTGAAATGTTCCTGATCTTTTAGTACGTTTTAGAAAAATAAAGGTAGTTGATGAACGGTAGCTTTTATTTTGATTTTCTTTGTTTAACATAGTCAGGAATGTTGGGAAAACTCCTCACTGAACAAATTCCACAGGCAGGCATTTCCACAAACATTACAGCTGATGTAAAGTCAGAAAGCCTCAAAACAACACACATGACACAAAGACAATTGAGCAAATTCTTGAATCATTTCTTTTAATGATTATAGATGTTTTGACTAATCCAACACTGCCTGAGAGTGATGCATGTTTGCAATCTGAAGAAGTAAACACACTTTTTTGTTGGCTGTGTGAGTATTTTGTCATAATATTGCTCAAAGATCTGCTGCCATGAAAAGCATCCCTTTTTGCTGTGTGCTCAAATGACTGCGTCTAATGACAAATTTCAGCTCCGGGGTTTGATGTGCACCATGACATTATTTCCTCCCTGTACCTGACCCACCAACTGTGATGCACAACCTCCTAATTTAGATCTCTTATCAAAGCAAGAGCCATTACAGTGGTCACATGTCACGCCAACAGGCTCCTGGTAATGATGACTGGGATTGCGTGTTTATGTTTTCCGCTTTTAATTGTGTCTGCTTACGTCCTCTCTGCTTTCTTCTCATTCAGTTTTAGACCTAGATTCATCATCTTGACACACTGGTAACATATAGCCTCTGTGTTTGTCCGGATAATGGTTTCTCCGTGTTCCACTGTGTGCTCCGTTAGTGAGTATCAGCTCCGGCTGTCATTCAAGTTGAAACAAAGAGCCAGGCTATGTTAGGTTTGTTTCACTGGTACCAAATAATTACTGGGATACAACGCTGTTGTGATCAACACACAATGATGCTTCCCATCAGCCACCACATCAAGACACAAGCACATGCATGGCCTGAGTGGTATCTGTTGATGCACACATCCATGTCCACAATAGTAGCCAAGTACTTGTAGCAAAACATCAGTCTTTTTATTGACAGAGCAGCGTGCTGCAAAGTTACAACAGTTTTATTTTACTTTCATAAAAAAACACAACTGCACACAAACCTGTCTTTTTGATCAAATGTTTTACAGAGTCATTGTTTGGTCTAAAAGTATAACAGAAAAGAACATCCTTAGGTGTCTTTCACAGCATTCTATAAAGAAGAATTTATAAAAAATATTGATTTAATATCACATCAAAATAAGCATATCAGTATCAAAAATGAGTAGGAAGAAGTCTTTCTGCTGCTGAAAACAGCAAATTAAGTCAAAAGATTTGAAAACAAAGTAAGCTAATTAGCATTGAACTTTAGAGATGAAAGCAAACCACCAGCACTAATAAATTGCATTTCAAAATTGGTTTGCAGCAAGATAAAGATTTCTGTTTTAGCACTTAAACCCAATGTGTTAATGGATATTTGGACTTTTGAAGAGGTCACACAGAAAAAGCTGCTTTTCCCTTTAGGTGTTGATGTCCTCCTGTTCTCAGTTGTTTTCAGTGACTTGAATGCCAGCTTTATGTAAAATATGTTTTCAGGATCTTAACTGAAAGAATGCAGGGAAGAGAGAATATTTCTCAAAATGAAGTAGGGTTAGCAGGTATGCTAGTGCAAGTCAGCAGAGTGCAGCTGAGAACAGCGATAAGATTTGTGGTCACATACAGCTCTGGTGATCTTCCATCCCAGCATGCTGATGGTGTGTCTACACGCTAATAATTGTAGATTTTGTACTGCAGCTCCTTTTCAACTCACTGCCTGGTTTAACCCTTTAACTAGTAGTACAATCACTTGCACAGCTGAGTTCCTTTAGCTTAATAAAGCATGACCTGAACTGAGAAATTTGAGGATATTTCATGAAAGTTCATTATTATTAGGCTTTATTATAATTTTGGGTATATGTTTTACAATATTTTTCATCTAGGGTTCAAAGACATATGTCAACATCAAATTCAAGCATTTCCCAGGTGAGTTTTGAAGATTTTTTCTCACCTTACAGCAGTGATGATTAAACAATAAACTTAAACACAAGAACTCCATATCTCATCATAATAAATGTTATACTGCTGAAACCTGGGATAGTTTTAAGCATGTTCAAGGACTTTGACCAAACTTTGACATCCAATGTGAAACATTATTGAGGATTTTAAACACCAAAAAGAGTTCTGATCATAACCCTAACTGCAACCACATGAACTGCAAATGCAAAAACATTTAAAACAATGAGGGGTGAAGGATAAAGGCTTAAAACTACTGGGTAAATATCAGACTCATTTAAAGAGCTACAGGTCTCTGTAACTCAAATGTAATCATTGAATGATATAACTATGGGATGAAGCATTTAAAAACACACATCTTGCTCCATATTTGAATAGTTTGAGAACAAAGTAAACACATAAATGCAGAGTGACTACATTCTGAGCTGTGTTTTAAAAGAAAAAAGCTTTTAGTGGAGACATTTAATATCTTGAGTGGGCTTTTGTGGTTTCACATTGAAGGAGTTTGGTTTGATCAAATTAATTAAGCTCTGTTAGTGAAGTTTTTGTTCACAGTTCATCTGGGAGTCATTTGATCAGTCGACCTCAGACACAGTCTCAATGCCGAAGAGTTAAGAACGCTGCTCATGACTTGGAAACAGCAATATTATTGCAGGTTATTTGAATGGTTCATGTTTAGCTGAATGCTGCTTATTAACGCGCTGTTCCTGTCACGCCAAACTCAGGGCATGTAATTATTTTTTTCTTCACTTTTTATTTCTAACACTAGAGAGGTGAAAATTACAGAGAGTATAAAAAGTCAAGCAGATGACCAAAAGAGATCATTATAATGTAACATTGTAGGGAAAAGATTTGGAGCTGGAAGGCAGTCAGAGGTTCATTTAGTAGCTGATCCTTCCTAATAACTCCAGTGACAGCTGGGAACCACGGGACGCTCACTGTAATACCTTAAGGAACTGACAAAGTAAACATGTATTAGCTGCAGACACCAGCACACATGCCACAAACTCCATGAGTGGTTTAATTCCCCCCAAGTCGACTTAGTCTCAACTTTCCTCTCTAAATCTCAAGTTTCTGCTGCCGCTCCTCCTACTTTAACAAACTCCTCTAAAATGTGCTCAGGTTTCAACAAACTCAGGAAAAAAGACATGCACTGCACACATTCATACACAAACTCTCTTATTTTGTCTCTCTCACACACACACATTCGTGCAACATCCAAAATGCAAAGCCGCACTCTCAAAAATTAAAGCTGTTGAAATGGATTTGAGGCAGAACCATGAAAGCAATAGCTTGGTTTGGGGGTGCGTACGCAGATGTGATTAGCAGGAGGCGTTTGCCCAAATCTGCAGAACAGAGAGAGGAACTTCCTGTGAATGTTTTTGAGTTTTTCTCAGTGCGAATATGACAGTGATACAATACCTGAACTACTGGAGTGTCTGTCAGCTATTACTAACTGGTTAGAAAAGAACTTCCTTCAGTTAAACCCTGAAAAGACTGAATGTCTGATTGTTGCCCCTGATAGGATGGTCCCTCTGATCAGTCAACATATTGGACATTTAAGTTCTGCTGTAAAGTCAAACCTGAGGAATCTGGGTGTTATTTTCGACCAATCAATGTCTCTTGAAGGTCACTCAAAACAGCTAGTCAGAAACTGTTTTTATCATCTGAGAAATATTTCCAAACTGAGAAAGTTGGTGTCAAAACCTGAACTGGAAATGGTTCTTCATGCTTTTATCTCCTCCCGTCTAGATTACTGTAACACACTTTTCACATGTTTGAACCAAAAAGCCCTTTATGGCCTTCAGCTGGTCCAGAACTCTGCAGCGAGGCTCCTCACTGGAGCAAACAGAAAAGATCACATCACTCCTATTCTGAGGTCTCTGCACTGGTTACCTGTTAAATGTAGAGTTCATTTTAAAATCCTGACTCTAACTTTCAGGGCCCTACATGGTCAAGCTCCTCTTTATGTTACTGAACTGATAAAGCCGTACGCTCCAACCCGAGCTCTCAGGTCCACAGACCAGAATCTCCTAACAGTTCCAAGGACCAGATTTAAAAGTCGAGGTGATCGCTCCTTCCAGTCTGTTGCACCGCGACTTTGGAATGACCTTCCTTTAGTTTTACGCTGTATAGACCTGTCTCTTATACACCNTACCGTAATTTCCGGGCTATAAGGCGCACCTGAATATAAGCCGCAGCAGCTAAATTTGGGGGAAATTGCAGATTTGTCCACACATAAGCCGCACCTAACTATAAGCCGCGGGTGTTTTAATGTTTAGTTACCATATGTATGTGTGTGTGGGAGGCCACTTAGAGGCTACTCTCACACCCACATACCTTTGTCTGTTTGTATGTGAATACGGTTGTTGTCTGCTCTGAGGACACAGCCTACTGTTCGTATGTAAATGTTTTACCACCTTGGGCAGCTACTGATTGCTGCTTGAACTGAGAGAAAGCCGAAGCAGCCCAACCGGTTCCAGCAGCACTAGCTGGCCTCACTGTTCCTTAATGTTTAATTACTCTATATATGAGTTCCTGCTACCACAGAGGGGATTGTTGGGACAGAGATGACTGTTTGGGAACTATTGTATCAAAAATAAGCAGCCTACCGTGTCATCGTCTTCCTCCTCCTGCGTACTAAAACCACCAAAATCCTCATCGTCAGTGTCAGAAATGAACAGGTCCAGAATCGCCTCCTCAGCCAGTCTCTCTCCTTTGTTGTCCCTCTAAAAACCAATAAAATCCTCTTCCTCTTCATCAGTTTCGGAGTAAAACAGCCTCCGAACGAGGGCTCCATAAGCTATTGCGTAATCCTCTAATATGGCCACGCGTCGCGTTTGTGCATGCGCACGTAATGAACGTGACTGCGAAGTAAACGCACGTACGTAAAACACGCAAAAGCTTTATGAATCGCGGTCACGTAAATTACGTGCGCATGCGCAAATGCGACACACGGCCATAGAAGTGGATTGCGCAATAGCTGATTGAGCCGTTCGGAGGCTGTTTGATTCAGACACTGACAAAGAGGAAGAGGATTTTATTGGTTTTCAGAGCAACAACAAAGGAGAGAGACTGGCTGATGAGGCGATTCTGGGCCTGTTCGTTTCTGACACTGACAAAAGAGGATTTTGATGGTTTTAGCACGCAGGAGGAGGAAGACATAACAAGGTAGGCTGCTTATTTTGATACAGCAGTTCCCAAACAGTCATCTCTTACTCTCCATCATCATCACGCAGCAGTCCAGTTTTTCAAAACATACTTTGTTGTGCGCTGGTGCTTTGATAGCGCCCCCTTGGTAGCCGTTAGCTGAGCCACAGATAAGCCGCACCGTTGTTTAAGGCGCAGGGTCCAAAGCAAGGGAAAAAAGTAGCGGCTTATAGTCCGGAAATTACGGTAAA
>SSNR01000497.1:173749-309763 GCA_006937965.1 Callopanchax toddi | reverse complement strand
TAAATGTAGAGTTCATTTTAAAATCCTGACTCTAACTTTCAGGGCCCTACATGGTCAAGCTCCTCTTTATGTTACTGAACTGATAAAGCCGTACGCTCCAACCCGAGTCCTCAGGTCCACAGACCAGAATCTCCTAACAGTTCCAAGGACCAGATTTAAAAGTCGAGGTGATCGCTCCTTCCAGTCTGTTGCACCGCGACTTTGGAATGACCTTCCTTTAGTTTTACGCTGTATAGACAGTCTGGACTCCTTTAAAAAGCAGTTGAAGACCCAATTATTCAAAACTGCTTTTAAATAACTCTTTTGTGTTCTCTTGTTGTTGTTTAATGATTTTGATTTGTAATGATATTTTGTTTGTTTTACTGATTTTATTTGTTTTATCATGTTTGATTCTGTTTTCTGTGAAGCACTTTGTGATTTTTTTCTGTGAAAGGTGCTATATAAATAAACTTTACTTACTTACTTACTTACTTACCTAAAAAAAACTCATAATCTGTTTATCTGAAAATGTGTTTATTGCTGATTATGTTACAATTAGGCATAATAACATGTCACACTGCTTCGCCTTTAACTATTTAGATCAAACTCATTGTTTTCGGTTTGTTATTGGGTATGAATGTGATGATCTAGCTGAGTTACTTTGATAGAGGAGAATTCAGACTCGATGTCGACTCCACTTTTAATTTCTGCATCAATTACAGCCTTGCAGGGAAATCCAATTGGGGGGAAACGTTCCCTCAGTTTAGCATGCATGGATTTGCAATTACATTAGTGTTGATTTGTGCATCAGGTGTTGTGTTGAGCTGTTTTTAAGGGGGGACTGGGAAACAGAAGTAAGGACAACAATGGCTCTGTATGAGACCTTTATGTCTTTTCTTATTGTCATTAAAACAGTTACATGAGACATGGATTTAAATAATTTTGTAGATTTTTTTTTCTCTCAGGTTTTTGAATCTGTAGACAAATCCTAAACTTGAATCTGACAGCTGGCTTTATTATTGTTGTTTTGATCAGAATCAGTCTGAATACTGTTGTCTACATTTTGCTGTTAAAGCCTGGGAGTGTGACTCTGTCCATATTTCATTTTCACTGAACCCTAATCAGTTTCATTCTTCTCTAATAGAATGAGGTTTGGTAGCAAAGCTGATTGGTAATAGGGTTGTGCAATTAGCCAAATTTGTTTTTCAGTTTTGATTTCAGCTCCAAACAATGACAAATACAATGTAATCAACAAAAAATGATTATTCTGTCACGTTCTCGATTTTGTCATACCTTCTGACATTTCTGCCCCTTGTGAAGGCTAAACTCACATGCCTCTTTTGGAGGTCAGTGTAAAAAGTCCCCTCTTTATTAAAAAGCTGGAAGGAGTCCTTTAGGTGCCTGAGCGTCCATGTTTCTGAGGACCTCACCTGGTCACCAAACACCAAACAACTCCTTAAGTGAGCCCAGCAGAGGCTGTACTTCCTCAGAGTGCTCAGGAGGAACAACATGGAGAGGATGCTGTTAGTGGCATTCAACCAGGTGATGGAGAGCATCCTCCTCCGGTATACTGCATCTTGGTGTGATTTGCTGGCTGCATTTCTGCAAATAAGAAGTCATCCTATCTGCAGAAGAGCTCACTGGCTGTCATCTGCTGCCCTGGAGGATCTTGCCACCTCGTGTTACATCAGCAGAGCCAAAAACATCATCAAATGTCCGTCCCACCCCAGTCACCACCTCTCTGAACTGCTGCCATCTAGTAATCACTACATGGCCTCAAAAACAAGCAGACTGAGGATCAGCTTCTTCCTCACAACATTCAGAACAAGGAATCAACTGAAGCTTGTAAGGTTTTCTTTGACTGAATAACAAATTCTCTCCCATCAGAGCAAAATAAAATAAACTTAGTCATCAGTTCAATAAATTATCAATCAATGCACTAGATCCACTATAGCTTGAATAGGAATCCAGCTGTTAGCTACTTGCACATCACTTCACCTTGGAAAGATTTATATGTATATTTATATTTTTATATCTACCTTTTTTTATATCTTGTGCTTTTACTGTTTAGGTCAAATACACCATGTGAGAGCCATCTACAGGCTCATTGTGTTCACATACAGTGACAACAAAGGCTTTCTGATTCTGACTCTGATTGTAGCCACTACACAGGACCCAGCTGTCCTGGGAAATAGTGACAGAAGAAATGCTGCTTGTGGAGAAGTACAAAAGCAAAAGTGAGGGTGCAGTCAAACTATTTGTGTGTGCTACATACTTGGCAAAATAAACACTTAGTTTGATTCTAAATATGTCTAAACATCTAACTCACTCTATATCTGTCAAGGTTCGGGGCGAGGGGATCCCAAAATCCTGAACCTGAGGGGACTGAACCTGAACTCAAACTGACATGCAACAAAATCACAAAAACTTTAACTAATAAATCCCAGGGGGAACTGGGAGAAAAACACAAAGACACAACTTAAAACAGGACTAACAGGAGGATCTGCTAATGAATAAATTACTGAATATTTATTTTAATGTGATTAAAGTACTTTTGGTCTAATAATTAGTCTGACTAGCCCCTCTGTGAAAAATATTACATTTTTTGTAAAAATGCTCTCATTCATTCTTTCATTAGTTCATTCACTGATTCATAGATTTATATGCTGGATGAAAGCTCCCCATTCACTTTGAGGGGATTTGATCCCTAGAGTGAGTCATTAAAGCGGCACTCCGGAGGATTTCATCAGGAGAGCAGTTTTTGAATCTAGCGTCCAAAGGCTCCTCCTCAAAACATCTCGACACGCGCGTCCGGTCGCGTGTGCGCGCGTGCACACGGCGCATATACTTCGGACATGAACTGTACAGCTCAGTGTGTAGGGTTCAATCACTCACAGTTCACAATCTTATTCCAACAACACTACGAGGGTCTGAAGAGCCCTCTCTGTCCCTGCTGCTTCTGATATTAGCTCTGTTAGCAGAGAGCTGCTGCTGGACTCTGAAGCTGAACTTGACTCGGCCCTGGATGAACTTTCTGACCAAAATAAACACATAATCCTGTCAAACCTT
This sequence comes from Callopanchax toddi, assembly GCA_006937965.1. NCBI lineage: Eukaryota > Metazoa > Chordata > Actinopteri > Cyprinodontiformes > Nothobranchiidae > Callopanchax > Callopanchax toddi. The sequence continues at coordinate 306,715 of SSNR01000497.1, read as the reverse complement.
GCCATTCTGTGAGGTGAAAGGTTTAAAAATAAAAATAAATCCGTCTTTAGCTGGAGAATGGGTAGGTTTTTAGTAGAAATGAGCCGTGAGTCCTCAGTGAACGGCTGAGACGGCAGAGAAACACACGGAGCGTCCTGTACGACAGCGCCCCCTACTGGTACAGATTTGGTCGATGCGCGTGCATGTTGAGAGAATGCAGATATTTGAATTTCATTGGCTGAAAAATGTCGGCGGCAAGAAATAATGTAAAGGGGTCTCTAGGAGGAAGGAGGGTCTTCATCAGAATGACAGATGTTGTGGAACTCAACCCATTAGATCATAGTTTAGACCTGAAATATCATTTAAAACATTTAGAAAACTTTGATACAGAGAAAAATGCTCCAGAGAGCCGCTTTAATATCTGTAAGCCTAGAAGATCCAGATCTAACTAATATCTGACTGTGGATTAATAATGTGAATTAACGTTCAGAGATCTCTCCGTTGGGACTACAGACACATTACTAATGTAACAGCTGTAGTTTAGTGCATCTAATAACTCTTAATGCTTTCCTTATGAGACACAGGCTCAACAGCTAGCTGGGAGCAACTCATATATTTGTGTACATGAATATGAGGTTTGTTAAAGTATTCCTTTTTTCTCTTTCTGACCTGTTTTGTGTCTACAGAGGATCATCATCTGTCATCTTTTATCTTTTATATAAAACAACACATGGCCAGACTCAACACATTTAATTAAAAGCTCTTAAGAACAAGACACAGACAGGCTTGCTAAGTTTAGCTTTGAGTAAGAGAAATCTTAATCTGGATACAGGAGCAACATGGACTCACCTGCAGGTCTGGATCCTCTTCATGCTGTAGATGAGCTTCCTCTGCTGCCTCCACCAACCTCTACCAACAAGCAGAAGAAAAGAACAACAGTTTATTAGGATAACAGGCTAAACTACTTCTATACATAAAAGTAACATTAAAGCAAACTTAGTGATCAGCTCTTAGCACCAGAGAAACATTAAAGCCCCCTCAGGACACACACACACACACACACACACACACACACACACACACACACACACAAGGCAGACAAACATTTGAACATCTCATTAAGAAAAACAAAAAACTACTTTGCTAAATGTTTCAGACGAGGAGGTAATGACTTCCTCAGATTCTTTGGACTCTGTGATGACAGAGACCATCAGTAGTTTCTGCTTTTACACACACACACTTTCTCCTCTTACACACACACACTAGCAAGTCCACAAGAACTCATTTCATCATCAGCCTCTTGCTGGTCGCGGCTGCTGTTGCGTGCCTGCAGGCAGGTGTTGGTATCTCACTGCCTTTGAGTCAACATCCTGTTTTCTTTTTCCTCCATCATCTATTTTCCCCCCTTTCCTTTTTATGAGTGCTATGACGCCTTACAAATATTCTGTAAAGAAAACATGATGTGGCTGTCATGTTACAAGCAATAATGATAGAAAATTGTTACCCGCATCAAAGATATTCATGTTCAAAATCTAATTAAAAAACAGAAAAGTACAGTTATGTCTGGTAAGAAGGTCAACTTGTGAACTTTAAGCAGTATTTTTCCCAAGTTGGTAAAAAAGAGTAAGACTTCTATTTTCGCAAATTTTACTGTGCTGCAAATATCATTTAGATCATTCTTTAAAATTTGGGCCACCTGTGTCACTTTTTGCTGTTTGGGATTACGGGACGATGAAGCCATTAAAGCCTTACATCTCTTGGTGCTCATGGATTTGAGCTCTTTATCCCACACAACCTGAACGGTATTACTGTGTGTCAGACTGCAGAGAACTGAGTTTCCAGACCAGTTTCCTTATTCTCTATCCTTGTCTTGGTTTTATAATCTTGTCTACAGCTGCTGAGGGATCTACATGTCTGCAGATGTCTCGTCTCTCTTCACTGCTGATTAGTCACTCCAAAGACTGATTTTATCCCCACGATGTTTCAGTCCGGTCATGATGTAAAACTGGTTCGGAGACATATAGAACTTGGAGATCTTTTCAAGCAGTTGCATTTCATTAGACAGGAATGTTCTCCCTGTGCTCTCCGAATCCTCATCATGCTGTCTGAAATGCTGCAGAGCACTGCTGTCAAATTGGAAACAGGTAGCATAAATCAGCTTTAGACAGCCTATCCTTTCTCTGAGGCAGATGTCTAAAGTTGAACTTTTGTAGCAGATTTACTGATTCGTTTTCTAATGTTTTGGTCAATTTTCATAATTTGAATATCTTTGCAGGGTTACTTGGTTAAATGGCAGATATCATATAGATTTGTGATGTTTTTCATTTACTTATTTATTTATTTATTTATTTGAAGCCATTTTAGAGAGCCTCAGCTCTTTAGTTACTGTTATAAAGCCACACCATGATCTATGAGTCAGAGAACCACTGAGCTCAGCATCTGCCTACTGACAGGGAGAGCATCATGGGTAGTTAAACATGAAAAGCAGTGATCCCCAGTAAATAATGGAGTGGGGAAAAGTAAATAAGTTACACTGCATTTGAGTTGAGGCTATTGGTTTTCCAACTTGGTGTAAATAGTTAACATTATCGACAGATGAGATTAGTGTGAGGCTGACAGAAACCATCGTATGTGATCTATTTTTAGTTGTCATCTAATAACATTCAGTGTGAAATTCCACAATAAGCACTTAGTTAGCTGATTAGGTTAAATAAATGTTACACTCAGCTTTTCCCCTGTAGTTTTTATTCTATACAAATCCAACATTAGGTTTGAAAGGTTTATGCTAATTCAATGAGATATGAGAACAAACTGACCACTAAGACCTTACTGCAGATTCATTACTGGGAGCAACATTAATGTAAGGTCTCACATATAAGAGCAGGCTTTAAAAATGGTTCTGTGATTAGAATTTCTTCCTCGTTTTCCTAAACGTTTAAATGTATAAAGTGCAAAGAGGAAAACTAACTCATCTGTAAAGGTTGCATGATGTAGAGATGCTACTACTCCATCAGTTGGTCAGATTTGTCTAAACAAGTCCAAAATCTTTTGTTGATGCACGTTGACTTCAGCCAACACACTGTTTGAACCCTTTAACTGGCCGGTTAACCTCTTGGTAGTCCATTTGTCTTAATGAAACATGCACTGAACTAAAAAAAAAACTTTTAAAAAATCTAAAGGTGCAGGTAAAGGGGATTCTTCAATTACAGGTCAAACTTTATTACATTCTGTTATTGTCACCTCAATACTAAAAACATTACTATATTATTGTATTATTAGCATTTTACTTCATATTATGACCCTCGTCACCCTAAATACATTTTAAAAACTGCAAAGCAGAAACATTTTAATGGGATGTGTTTTTTTGTTTGGGAGGGGGGGTGGAAGTTAAAATGTTTAATCATTTCTGTACATGTCACAGGTACCTGTGTGGTTCTAAATATAAATGTGTGGCCCCAGACACACAATGCACATCATGTATTGTAATGAATATTTCAGTTCAAGCTCCTACAATATGATGGTTGTTGTAGATGGAGATTAATGTGCTAAATTTGAATCTCCTCCATGATTGCTCAACCCAAGTTCATGGCTCATAATAGTGCTCACAGAGTCCTCTTTTCCTGGACAGGTCCTCTTTTCACGTTCTGTCCGCGGCGTCCAGGGGTGTTCACAGGTTAATGAAAGCGTCCGGGTTTTATTGTTTTTCACAGGCATGTACTTAAAATAACTGATATCCCACTCACAGACAGAACAAACACTGGTTCATATTGTTTCATTTGAAATATAACTTTGGATACTACTTAAATGATTTTCCTGGATTTGCTGTTGGGAAGTATAGCTCAGTGACTAAGATGCTAGGTTTGCAACATGAGGATCCTGGGTTTGAATCCCACTCACGGTGGGTTGATTAGATTTAATTTGTGCACTTGTTGACTTTTGAAAGTCTGTCTGAAGGTTGTTACTTACCTATTCTTTAAAATCACACAGAGACATATGTTAAATAGGTTCAAGTCGTCTTTAATAAAACAGTATCAAAATGTTTCATGGCTAAGTGTCCTTTTTATTCGAAAACCAAAATATGGTCACCCTAGTATAAATCTGTGTTATCTGATCATGGTGCTCTATAGGGCCACCACCCTTCATGTTTTAGATGCTTCTGCAGAACTATAAAACATGCTGAGCAGCTAATTCAACCATTAAATCAGGTGTGTTGGAGATGCTAAAAACATACAGGACATCTGTTGGACTGTTAAAGGAACAGGACTCATGACAGGACATGTTGCTTCGAAACAAGGTATTCAAAATGAAAAAACACACTCCTGCATATGTTCCTCTATCCATATTTAAAGTGTTCTATGGGCAAACTTTAAAGTCTTGAAATAAAAAGTAGAACAGAAAGGAATTGTTAAAGACCAAAAATACACTGTACGAGTTCATCTAAGGACTTTATAACCTGGGTCTCTGATTCTGACTAAGATTGATTAAATATAATTCATCTTCATGAACCAAACTAAATGAACTTGTGCATTTTTGCAAAAACGGAGGAAATTGGAATGTTATGACAGTTTGTATAACATGGCAAATATTTACAGCCAAACTGTGCTGATTGAAACTGAGTTTATTGTGTTCTAATTGTCCAAAATACACGTCCAAAAGTCTAACCACAACAATACATCCAGTGATAAATGTTGCTAAGAACAAAAGATCTCTTGATGCTGGTCAAAGATGTAACAGTAAAAATTTAGTGGTGATAAATGTTTTAATAACAGTCTAAGTTGACACCTCATAGGGCAGCATTAAGTCAGTGTCTGAAATCAGTTTAAAAAAGATAAACCGTTTAAAAGTTTTGCGTTTATGCACAAATCATTAGACTGTTTGTTATTTTTGAACAAGCATTTATGTTCAACAGTTATTATTAACATTTTTTGTTTTTTTTAATAATTCTGATTTTTAAAAACATGTATGACCCAAAAAATGTTAATACAAGTTCAAGGTGCAGAACTAGGAGGAGGTTTTTACATGCAGACAGCTTGACTCTCTCTCTCTCTCTCTCTCTCTCCCTCTCTCTCTCTCTCTCAAGAACACACACGCACACTCATGGTTTGTTGTCTTTGTAACTAACTTCTCTCTTTCACAGCTGGTCTTGGTGTCTAGGAGTTCTGGTAATGAACTTCCATTTCACATTTCCATTCAAATGGCTTTAACGCCTAAACTACTGCAATCAGCCATCCTATTTCAGCTGAGCCATGTGCTACTGTGTGAGTGTGTAGTGTAGTGTCTGTGTGTGTATGTGTGTGTGTGTTGTGTTGCTGCAGCTCTGTGTAGGCAAGCTGTTTTAGGAAGCAAACACTGTAATCTAGAGTCTGGCCAATCATTTTCCTCACCATAGCAACACACCTGGCCATTGCATATTGTTGCATATCATTTTGTGATTGGTTCCATTCAGCTTTGGAATCATGTATGCACTTGTTATTCCTCCTTCTTGGTCTCTGAGAAGCTGAGAGACAAAAAAAATGTCCTGGAAATCTTAACATCTCTTCAAGGTCTAGAAGCAGAAACAAACAGTCCAGGAACAAACAGAGATAAGGAAGGAGGAAAGGAGATGAGAAATGTGAGAGAAAACATTCTCTGAAGGTCTGAACACTTAACCTCATTCTTCTAACTAAATGTCAGACGCTGCCTGTGAAGAAAAGGTAGACAGAAACACACTTTGGGGTGATTGTGTTTTAGTGTGCACATTGTGTTTAGCTGGCATGTTGAAGTGAGCTACTGTTTGGTCCTTTAGGATTTTCTGCCTCTTGTGTACTTTGTTCATGAAATTTCTCCCATATTTTTGTAAGGTGAGATGTAAAATAAGTAATGTTCATAAAGTCTGTTTTAGTGTGAAAATGTGTGTACATCAATTAGCATGGAACTGTAAAGAGTCCTGAAAATATCAGTCCACTTAAAAAGAAAGAAAAGAAAAAGGTCATTTCAAGGCTACAAGAAAAGCAGCAGTGAAGGGAGAAACACTTCAAAACACACAAAACCCAGAAAAGAGCAATAAGAGTAATAACCAAATCAGATTACCATGCACCAAAACCTCCCAGGTTCATAAAATTAAATATACTCAAATTAACTGACCTGGTCTAATTACATACGGGACTAATACTTTTTAAAGTACGTAATCATATTTTTCCAGACTCTACTCAGAAGTTGTTCCTGGTCAAAGAGACATAGAGCACACTTAAACCCGGTTCACACTGCAGGAACATTAACCTGACATTTTCCCCGATTCTCAACTTCTGACAATCTGAATCTTTAGAGCGATTAGGGTAATTACTGTAATTGCTCTAAAGATAATCGTATCAGATATCCCTGCTGTGTGTGGTGAGTTAAGAGTGCTCCGGTCCGGTTGGAAGGACGTCAGCACCGATCTGATCACAAATCGGGGAAATCCAACATGTTGGATTGTCTTGGCTCAGTATCGCAGCATGTGTGGTGTCCTGAGACAGACAAGCATGGAGTCACTGTTGTTCTTTGGAGAATTTATACTACAGCCTAAGCTTGGCATTTTGAGAATGTATTGACTTGTTGTACTGCTCCCAATACGTTTTAAAATACAAACGTAAATGCTTTAAAGTCACCATGTGTAGTGCTTCTACACGAGGTACTATAGTGGATCATGTTAGTATTAGAACCAGTGTTGGTTTACTCTTTTAACATCAATACAACAACTTTATTCTCATTATTTTATTCTTAAATATTCCAACTTTTTGCTCTACGTCTTGAAACTGGAAAATGAGACAGATCTTCATCATCTTTTTAAATATCTGAGTGGCCCTAGGTTACCATTGTATTTACACAATGTGGAAAACACATTTTATGACAGAAAGACGACAGCTAGACATCCCACAAACTGTCTAACTAAAATAATAAACTGTTTTTTAAACAGAAAATCTTTAGATTTCAATGTTTCATCACCTTAATCAAACCTGTTCTACCAGACTTCCTGAATCGACATTTGTTTTTTATATCAGTTGAAAAAAGCTAAAGCTCAATAAAAAAATAATATTTACTTCAGAGAATTTGAATTCCAGGATGAACTCTCATGCTGGTGTGCTTGATTGCACAGGTTTATGTTTCCTCCATACATTCAAATAAACCTGCTGCTTCTTTTCGTCACAATAAGCGGTCCTGCCGATGTGTGTGGATGCTGTTTAAAAAGGGAGGAAATTACTTTTCATCTCAAGTCATTCAGTCGAGGCTCGAGCTCACGAGATGACAACAGTAATTAAACTGATAAAGTCGGAGAGGCAGGCCCTGTTGTCTACTTGAAAACACCCTCGTCTGAATACAAATCGACACTTTCCTACTCCTTCACTGGAGCAGGCAGGGTCAAAGGTGAATGCGCTAAGAAGAAAAGACTTCCTGTTGTAACTGAATTAGATTAGTTAGCTATAGAAGAGGAGCGTAGCATTCCTCTGTGATTAAAGATTCAGGATCAGCTTTCTGCTGATCTGTTTGGATTGAAGAGTTTTGCAGAGGAAGTTTTAAGAATGAAAGTTTACACAAATTTAGCAGCTTCAGTGTTTTTAGACCTTTCTGTCACATGTCTCTACGTTAGGTTAAAGTATAATACATGTATTTTATATGTTTCATAGGCTCTTACAGAATTTATATGTTTGCAGCGTTTGTCCTTATTTTTCAGGACTTTGGTCGATTCCCCTGGCATGATGTCAAACAACTTCTAGGCCAAACTCTAACTGATGCATCCTATTTTTTATAATCAATGCTTGGAGTTTGTCCACCTGCCTTTTGAGGACTGACCACAAGTTCTCAATAGGATTAAGGTCTGGAGAGTTTCCTGGTCATGGACCCAACCTTTAGATTTTTGTTCCTGAAGCTGGTTGTAGCCTTATGGCTCCATCATGCTGGAAAAGATGGTTTATTAAACCTTTCTTTAACCAGGGGATACGCCCGTTGAGATTAAAAACCTTTTACAAGGGAGTCCTGGCCAAGAGGCAGCAAAAACACTGGGAGGAGTACCTCTCAGAGGATGTTTAGGTACCATTCTTTATTCTGAGGTTAAACTGTGGGTAAGCTCACTTCTTTGACTGAGAAGAAAGTAAACCCTCACATCAATTCTGGACCTTTAGCAGAATCTCAGTCCTTCTCTGGTACTTTTCTTAGTGAGAGGTGGCTTCCTTGCAGCCCTCATTGTCACCAGGCCATCTTCCAAAAGCCCTCACTTCACTGCGTGTGATGCACACTCACCTGTCTGCTGCTATCCTTAAGTAAGCTTTGCACTGGTGGTGTTCTGATCCCACAGCTGGATTCAATTTAAGAGGCATTCCAGGGTGCCCTATAGCATTCTTCACAAATGCAAAAACCATTGGTTTTTTGGAACAAAGTTCATTTTGATGGCAAATAATGATTTTGTAATTAATTGTAATTCATCTGATCAATGACAGATTGCCAGTCTATCACAAACACACACAAATGCTCCAATTACGTCAATTTGGAGTCATCAGATAATTAACCATGAAATTCTGAGAGGAAACTGAAGAACACAAAACTATCAATGTGCCGGCCACGTTGTCCTAGTTCTTCATTGTAAATGAAAGCAAACATTCCCCCTCAATTAAACATGATTCCAGTTCTCTTTTCTTTATTTTGAATCCCACCCACTTTCACCACCCATTCCATTTTCCCGACTACTGTGCTCCTCTAACCCCTTTCATTACCTGACATCTAGTAATTATATTTAGCCTATAAAAGGGACTCTGCTTGTTTACTGTTTCCAAAGTTCATAAACGACCCCCTCATTTAACTGTCAGCCTGATTGGCTGATTGTTGTTTGTGGACCCCACTTACTGTGTGGTGGGTTTACTGAAGCTGGTGACCTGAGCAAATATTTATTACAGATGCAGCAAATAAATCAGTCACAGTTCCTGAAGGCTGTCATATATGGCTGAGAAATGTTACTAACAGCTGTCAGGCAGAGGAAGGATGTCTGAGTGACATACATTACTGACTGGTAGCATCATCTCAGGCTGTTTTTTAAAGTACATTAAGTCTTGACTCGGCACATTCCTGAAAGAGGGGAAGATGGTGTCCTGAATCTGAATGTTGTCCTAATGTAACCCAGAACTAAAAGCACATCAGCTGGAGTTTAAAAAAGAAACGCATTCCCAAAGTCTGCTGCTGGTCTGGCATTTATCTTTAATGTCCAACTTAACTTTTATTTTCCTGTATAAATCATTTTAAATATAGTTCGTTTGAGAGCTCTGAGTGTTTTGTTCTGAGAAAAGATGAGTCATGACTTAATTAAACTTAGATCAAGATCAGAAACCAGAAACAACCTATATACAGTAGAATCATCATCAATGCACAGCTGTTCTTGAATTGTTGCAGACTTGACCTCCTCCAGAAGCAGGCCAGGTCCTGTGGGTCTCGGTTCTGCCAGAGGTCCAGGATGGGATGAGTAGCTTGGGTCAGCCCATCAATGCTAATAAGGGATAGCAATTAAAATTCTCAAACCAGCTACTAAAAAGTTGAAGCATCAACAAAATTGGATTGTGCTCTCTGACACTTTCCCTCTTCTGTTGAGCAGGTTTTGACTGGGTCCAAGCTAAACAACCGGAGCAAGATACAGACGGTGAGCGAAAGAATCAAGATAAAAACAATTATAGGACGAGGAGAGGGGGGCTTTAAAACATCAAGTGCTAATGATCAACAGTTTTCTGATCTCAGCTGACTGAAGGGGAAAATGGAGTATTGAACCTGACACAATCCCCACATCTCACCTTCATCTGTCTGTGTAGCACGTTTCTTCTCACCTCATTCTCATTTTATACTAAGACTGAACATTTGACCCATCCTCTCCTCCTGACCTCTACCTCTCCCACCTGTTCTGCATTACATGCTTTTTTAATCATTCAAAAACTACTTTCCCATGCTTCTTTGGTGTCTCTGTGACAGCCTGAGAGGAAGGAGTGGAAGGAGACATCAGCTGATGCCGTTAGTGGTCATCACTCTCATCAGAAACACACACAGGTGTTGACAGTGATCTGAGACTGAGGACAGCTGCTGAAATGAGGGGGATGATGGAAGCAGAGCTCAGAGAGACCATCAGTGAGACAAAGTTACAAATACAATTAGACACCATCGACCAAACATGAGAGCCAATTTAAAATCTTTTTCTTATTGATAACTCTGGACCTTCTTTTATAGAGATAGAAAAGAGACAAATACTGCTGGGTTTGTGTTACTGATTGCTAAAGCACCAAAGAGTTTATATTATTTGCAGTTAAACACTTAGTTTTTGCAAATGCTTTAAAAGTTGCAAGTGTTAAATTCTGTGTTTTAATCTCTAGACCCACTTGTGTTCAGGTTGCCAACCTCAGCTCCTCAATCACATGTTGTCTATCTGTAATCAGCGCCCCTGTTTGGTGTCCAGTAATCACTCCTCTCTAGACCTGTTTCTCCATCCATCTGTGCTTTCTGATTCCTCCTCATGTTCTGACGTTTTTGTAGGTATTTTTCCTGCCATCCCTTAAACATTTTCAAAAGTTTTTTATTTTGAAGCGGTTTCTTTGTTTGAATTGGATGCTGTGAGAGTCTTTTATTCAAGTGTTGTCTAGAGACACAAGGGAAGTCAATAATAATAAAAACAATATTAATAATGATGGAAAAACCTTCATATTTCACATTTTTACAAATTGATGATGAATGACGAGAGCTTTTTGCCAAGTTTTATTGAATAATTTCTATTTGAATATTAAAAAAATGTAAAAAAAACTATAATATTTAATAAATGAGAGACTGATTAGGAAACACACATGATTTAAGCACATAATCTAACACAAACTGGGGCTCTCTTGTTTTTTAAGGTGGAGAAATTAGGCATGACGTGTGATGTAATGTTATCCCATTCCGGACACCGGAGTCATCCTTCCCCGCTCTACAGAGAGAATCAGTTGATGACTACAGATGTGTAGCTGCCACAGACCAAAATGTCTATTGGTTCAAAAACAGCCGAGCAGCAACACATCCACTCTGCTTTGAAGTTTATTTGTCACAAGAAACACAGTCGTGTTTAACTTCAAAGAGGGCGTTACAATAGCTCCACGCCTTTCAACTCTGATAACAATGCCTTCGCTGTTCCTTAACCATTTTCAGCTAACATGCCTGCTTTTTTTCACTAGCAATGAAAGAAGGAAAGGGAAGGAGCTGTTTTATGTTAGATAACACCCAACTAACTCTGGAAGGCAGAAACAAATAAAAAGTAACAGTAGTGGAATAAAATACTTGCTCAACTGAAGTCATGACCACTGAAAGATAACTGCTGGTCCAGGTACAGGAAGTCCTGCAGACTGGCATCATATGAACGCCGTGTGACGTTCAGCTGCTGAAATAACGACACTGCCCCATGACAGCAGCGCACCGTTAGAGCATAGCAGCGTTTTTTTGGTTGTTGTTTTTCTCATTTATTTGTACCTGACAATTTATCAGGTTATAAAAATAAAACTATATATTTTAGCAGGAAAAAGAAACCTGCACGGTATAAGGCAGGTGGTCATAATATTATGGCTGACTAGAGATTTACTGCCATTTATTTGTTTCATCATCAAGAACTAATTCTCTACAAAAGAGGATTTTCAAGGCATTTTTTCCTAACTGAGTCTTCAAATAGTTTGAAGCACATTTCATAGAAGTATTATGAACAACAATATCTCACCTGATGTAAATAGCTCTTTGAACAACCTCAGTTTGGAGACACAAAGATTAGCTCTGCCTGGAATGCTAACAGTCAGAGAGGGAAGTTCAGCCATTTTCACACAACTCTAATCCTAAATGTGTCATAGCTGTTCACAAACATGATTTTATACAGTAAAGGGATTCACTTTCCATAAACTGTATTTTCAGCTTAAATATGATAAAGTTCTACCTGGAAGTGTTAATGCTGATCTGAAAGGTCTGCAGATGGCTAACTTGATTGCTAATTTATGATGCTAATTAATGTTTAGGTTTATTTCATTTAAAAGAGGAATAATGCACAACAATAGATTATGAGAGCAATACATGCGCATCATGTAAATAATCCCTGACTCACAGGCAGATGTCCATAGTTCCAGGCAGTTTGGTGATACAAAGACTACAAATTACAACTATTTTTAAAAAGACACATGATTAATAAAATCACATGATCCTGGAAGAAATACACATAAAATATGCATTGATAAAGATGTTACAGAATACAGCAGACGTTACTTTATGGCAGCAGATTTGATTTATTTCTGAGGGTTAAAGTGCTTCAGGCAGTTTTCCTGAATTTTGTGGAATTTTACTTTATGGTTATGTAAATGTTTATAAACAGTGTTTGCATGAACTGCTGCCACAGTTTGACAGAGTGACTAGCCGTTAGCTCATCGATCTGGTCAGAACTCAAATCTATTTATTCAAACTGAGGTTGTTCAAAAAAACCCTACAACAGTTAAGATATTAATTTTTCATAATGCTTTTATTCAAACCCACTTTAAAAGATCGAATCATTTATTAGTCGTTATAAATCCATCATTAAGGGTTGAGTTGCAAGTACACTGGCTAAAGTAACTAATACATAGTTGTTTTTGTTTAAAGGTTTGTTGTGTTTATTTGCCAGACAAAGAATTTAAAAAATCTAAATCTAATTACTCCCAACATAAAAGTCTGAGTCTCCATCTCTGACTTAAACACAGCAGTACCTCAATCAAAACCTTGCTTGACGTTTTAATAAACCTTTTTCATACGAGGCATTTTGCACGTCACTGCAGCAGAAGCTCCTCTGACGAGTGAAACCACTTCCTCGCTGTCATCATTAACGGGACGCTTGATGGAACGGAGTTCTTATTATTGGTGTTAATTCCACTAGGGCTCTTCCTGCTGACATAAAGATCCAAATCTGAGCAGATATAAAATTAAAGATTTCCCTCTCCACATTAAAATCTTTACATTAACTCACAAAAAGTCACAAATATTCTGTCTTAAGCGTCAACAAGCGCACACACATTTACAGGTGCTCCCGTTTACGGCACCAGAGGCTGCTGTCTCGTAGCAGGTGGCAGTGAGCGATAAAGAGGGGGGGATCAGCGAGGAGATAAAACCACAATGACAGGCAGGGGAGAGCGGCTGCACGGAAATTGAATCGCTGAAGCGTCACATATACTTTAGCAAAAAGCAGAGAGATGGAGGGGAGGGGATGGAGCAGAGAGGGGAAACACAGACAAAGAAGAGAGGGATGCTTAAGGAAAGCTAAAAGAAGTGCACACAAGGCCAGAGCGATGTGAGTTTTTGTAATAAAAGCAGAGAGAAATTAGAGCAAGATGGAGAGAAAGGCACTCATGGGAGCATCCATTACATTTTCGCAACTAACAACTCATCACAAGGCCGACAGCCAGGAGTAAAGACGAGAAGGTGAAGTGTAATCCTGATAGCAGCAGGACAGGGGTTAAATCTCCTCTGTTGAGTGCACAGGCATTATTTTCCACTCCCTTAAACTCTTTACATTTCTTTCCTCTAACATACTGTCTTGCTTTTATCCTACATATTTTTTTCTACCTGTCTGACAGCAGAAGTGCATTAGCTTCCCGGCCAGTTTCTCCTCTCCAGCTCACACTGACATGCATAACTTTCACACCGCGGCGCGTACACAGGTGAACTCACACACGCGCAAAGTCCCTCGAGATCTACAATTATCAGGCGTCATGGTGAGGGTTTTAGAAAAGCCATTAGCAGACAGAGTCCCCGTATCTCCAGGAGTTTGTTGCACTTTTAATGGAACACATTAGTGTGTGTTGGAATTTAGTCATGAAACAGGTTAAAGCTGCACCGAGCTGACTGGACGGTTTGACGTGTGAACAATATGAGAAGAATCCTGCTTTAGAACTGATCTGAAAACCAAACGGCACAAAACATCCTGTTAAAACGTTACTCTCAAGCCAACAATCGCTTTACAGGAAGCAGTTTATGAAATGTCAGATGACTCATTTTAGTCGATGTGTGTGCTGTAAAAATGTGCACATATTCAAAGTGATTACAAGGTTGTGTAATAGGCAGGGTCAAACAATACAAGCTAGGAAAAGAACCTAGAAGTAAGCTACAGTACAGACATGGTTTGTCCCACCTCTTCCGTTTCATATCCCTGGATCAGACTCTCAGAGAGAAATCCAATTTCTGTTAACAGCGCCGTGTTGTCCTGATAGGATCTATCACCTGGAGCCAGAGCTGCAGCCAGAGAGGCAGCGCTCTGTGGACACCTGTTACTGACAAACACAAACATCTACCCTCAGGGAAGCCGGCACGCCAAAAGAATGATGAATGGAAGGAATTTAGAGCTTATTTGTTTATGTGGAGGTACTAAACATACTAAAAAAGTACAATATTTCTCAGCTTATAATGATTAAAAATACATGAATTACAAAAAGATTTATTAAATAAAATGTTTACATTTATGATTGGGAGCTTTGAGCTGTTTCTCTCTGATTGTTTTGGTATGAAATAGGTTTATTAAATGATGCCAGTAGTGTCGAGTTCAGTGACTGAAGCAATAAAACTAATCTAAAAACACAACTAGCTTCTTTCCAAAATGACCCAAGCAGTGTGGAGCCATGCAAATGAGCACAGAGTCACAAACAGACCTGTTGATAATCAGTCACCTGACATTTACTAAGAACACAGAAATACTGTTTTTAATAATAAAACAGAAGCTGTAGGCACGAATCTGGTTCCTGTTCTGCATCTGCAATCTGCTTCTTGACTAAAAATGTCATTATTAGGTTTGATTAAAGAAAACAATCTAAATTTAAACAAATCTCATGACGTCTGTCAGGTGTGATTTTAAAAAGTCTAAAGACCAGATACAAGTGAGGAGAAGTAAATGTAGCCAAACAATGAAAATAAGATTTTACATTCAGTCATATTTTTCTCACTTTAGCACAGAAAAAGTTACAACTTTTTTGAGACAATACCATCCCAGCTGTGAAATCTTGATTTAATTGTTAAATCAAACCAAAACTCAAAACTTAAAAGAATAAAGAACCTAAGTAACACAAAGAGCTGTAAAAGGTATTAACAGTCGCTGGCACTGCATGAGTTCTCTAAGTTCAAAACTTCCGGTTGTCTCTGTCAGCTGGAAATAACTTTACACTCATTCTGATCAAGTCAAACTTGTAGTTTGCCTTCTTTCTCTTCTTATCTAGATCAGGTCACTGTGGCAGCAGCCTCAGCCAGGAAGCCCAGACTGTCCTTAGTCACCTCCGCCAGCTCCTCGGTGGGACTTTCCCTGGCCAGCATGGAGACATAATCCTTCCATCGTGTCCCGGGTCAACCCCTGGGTTTCCTTTCTGTGAGATATACTTGAAACACCTTCCCCAGGAGGCATCCTGACAGATACCTAAACCAGATACCTGAACCACCTCAGCTGACTCCTCTCAGTGTGGAGGAGCAGAGGTTTTACTCCGAGGCCCTCCTGGATGTTAGAGCTCCTCATAAGGCTGAGTCCAGTCACCCAGCAGAGGAAACTCATTTTAACTGCTTATGTTCATGATTGTTTAAAAGATGTACAAAAAAGTCTGTGTTTGTGAAATGATTTCAGAGCTTTCCTCTCTAAATTGTGGGACATAAAAAGAAATCTCCCACAGTTTTCAAGGTCATGAGTGGAGCATATGCACTGAGTACCTTCATGGCCTGGGCTTTCTTGTGAAACATCTCCTCCATGTTCTTTGCCAGCCTCTTCACCAGTCGCAGCCCATCAATCTCCTCCACCCGCACTGCGTGCTCAAACTCTTTATATTTCTGAAAGACACACAATCATGTTTTTAGGTCACAATTTGTGTCCCACTTGCGTAACGCAAAGGACACATCTTCATTGCAATAAACGGTCGGTGGATGCAGAACAAAAAAGTGTGTACGCCACATGAATCTGTGATCGTTTAACAAACACGGTGTTAACTTTAGCATTAGTGTTTAAACTCATACAGCAGCACATTCTGTACCTGCAGTCAAAAGCTTTAAAGTCAAACTTTGAAGAAGGAAAATCTGCTTTTTGTAATATTTTTTTCTGAAACATCAAATAGGAAGGTCATGGTCAGAATGGTCTCTGAGTTTGGGTTTAGTGGAGTATTCATGTTTTCATTAACATATGCTAACTCATATCTATTTAGAACATAATTCAGGAAAGTTTTAAGGGACACATAAGAGCTTATAGGGAAACATTAACTTCTTAAGTCTGATAATAACTTATTTTATAGCATTTTCTGGACTTTAAAGCTACAGCTTCACCTAATCTAAACAGATAACACTAATCTCCTTAAAAGTATACCTCCTAAAATGTATGCTTAGGAAGAATTAATTGACAGAAACCAACTGAAACTGTAGAGATCGCCCCCTAAAGGGCAAACAGGAGAATGTCAACAGACAGTAAACCAACTGAGAATTATCAACCAGCTTTAAGTTTATCCACACAATAAAAACTGGTGACACTCCACTGCTCCCAAACATAATCACTAAACCTCTATATTGAAGCCGGGGACAGTGACATTAAGTCTTACTAATTCCTCACCCATTTATAGATCACATGACCACACACATACAGAACCTGCTCTAAGTGAGGCGAGTATATTTGTAAATGAAAAAAGAAGAGACACATTTTGTTAAATCTGTGAGGGATTTAACCTAAGATTCCTACCATAACAAACAGAATGCCAGCAGTAATGTTCTGCCAGCCAGCTCAGATGTGTGCTTTTAGCCTCTCTCATACAGCTACACGCACGAGGAGCAGAGTGGAAAGGAGAGATCACAGCAGGAGGAGGGGAAGGAGGCAGCATCACCCAGTCAAGGAGCAGATTTAGGATTTAAGCAATTATCTGAAAAGCTGCAGGACATTTCAAAACAAAGAGGAGAGTTGGCCTCGCAAGAGAACTCTTGATGAGGCCGAATTCCATTGTTTTAGCTGAAAGTGACTGGTGATAGCAGGGAAAATCAAGTCAAATAGCAGGCCACACTTGAGGAAAGTCATTGTGTTGTGAAATGTCATAATGAATGTTTATTCACACAATAAAAACACTAAAGAACAAGGACATTTCTATGCATGCAAACACAAGTTTGCATGCATAGAAATGTCCTAGTCCTCCATGCAAACTTGTGTTTGCATGCATGGAGAAAAAAAGAGAACTAAATACAGAAAGACTACAGCCAGGATTCAAACCTGCAACCTTCCTGGTGTTAACGTTAACCACTGTTCCACCATGCAGCACAGCAAAATGGAGGTTGGTGGGAAATCATCCAGAACACTAACAGGTGACAGTAGGAAGGATTCAGGTTTCTAAAAGCAAACACTTCCTAGTTCACCTTTATATTTAAGTCACAAAATCGCCTCTACAGCGATTCACATAAAAGTCTGACTGTATCAAAATGATCTTCATAAGACAGAGACATTTTAGTCTGGGGGACAAAAAACTAAATTAAGTTTTAGTCTCAAAACCAAAACCTCACTCTCTAATTCAGCCGCTCTGCTAATTAATTGCAGCCTCAAATATTTTGAGTCTGTGGCTAATCAAAGAGACTGAGTGATGGTTTAGATCCCAAACACAGTGACTGTGACGGTCTGAAAACTGGGAGGATAATCCCACTGGCTGATGGGAGCTGTTGTGTGACAGAGGGACAGAAAGTCCAGGTTTTAAGCCAGTCCTGTTTCCTGGCTCACTGCAGTGGGCAGACAGATCAGCAGCGGCTCAAACCTGAAGCAGCCTGACAGGTTTCTTCAACAAATGTATTTGTCATTCACCAATTTCTCAGTGACATCTGTGCATTTTCATTTTTGGTTTTCTTCATTGCTTATGCTTCTTTAATTAATAGCTTAAATAAATGAATCTGTTTTCTTGGGTCTATCCTAATTTATTTTTACAAGAAAACCAATAAACATTTGTCTGTGAGTTTCCTAAACACACATGACTGGGTGTGTTTGCCATTGTGTTTGTGTGTTCAATTAGACACTGACAGAATCCTGCCAACCACTAGCTGTCTGCACAACAACGTTCAGTCAGGCTGACCAGAACCGATCAGGCCCAATTAGCCTGAAGCTGCCTTCCTCACTTCAAATCATCATCACAGGAAAGCTAACCGACGCAGATCCAGACAGGAAAGAAACTTGTTCACAGCTAGTTTGATATCATGTCATTTCAAGACAGCTGAATAATGAGATTAAGACCACAGAGTCCTGATGAGTTGAGCTTAAATGTGTTTACTCCAGATAAAAAAAGATCAGGTTTATGTTGGAGAGTTGAGAATGTCCTCTGATTTTCCTACAGTAGATCCAGAAAATTTGCAGGCGCTTTTCTGTTTTTAAGCCCTTTAGGGGTTCTGTAAAAATCTTTAGTGAAGACAAACTTTATATGGTTTATGAGAAATGATGTTCAAAACAAAATGATGATGAAAAATATAAGTAAATATGGACAGAAACCATAACGTTAAGCCTTCTTGAGATTGTAATTTAAAAGTTAGCTTTGTGGTGTGTTTTGATTCAGGTGAGTTTAGATATAAACTCTTGCTTTGGAAAAAAAATCTGAAAGTTTTGGTTCCATCCATCTTACCACCACTAGTCTGCGTTCACATTTCAGACTCACCCTTTAAACATGACTATATGCAGGGGTGCACATAAGTAGCCCGCCAGTATGCATGTGCACCAGAGATCATGCATGTGCACCAGAACCTACTGCCCGAATGCGCCTTTGCTGACCAGCGCTTTCGTGGTCCCGATGGCACAACCCACGATTTAACAAGCTTCACATCCTGTTGCAGCGCAGCGAATGAGTGCTCACGTGGCCTCTGGAGCTAGTAGACACACACTCGCAGCACCTCTGACACATGAGAGCAGCAACGGCAATACACACACACTCACATCACCTCCAACACACAGCCGCGGTACCAGTGAGACACGTGCACGCAGCAACAGCAACACACACACATTCACAGGACCTTCAACACACAGCTGCGGTACCGGTGAGACGTGTGCGTGCCGTGCAGCACTGGCAACACACACACAGTCACAGCATGTCTGACACATGCACGCAACTCACACATGCCCAGTACTGTGACACACATGCGCAGCACCTTGATGGAAAATGTGTTTTTTTTAAAGCAATTTAAGCTACAATATTACATACAGTATATAGGTTTCAAAATGGAGGAACTTGTAAATGTAGGATCTGTTCCTATCAGAACGCTTAGTGTGTTATTGAGCTCTAACAAGTTTCTTCATTAAAACTTGCAGGCCAACTTTAAATGCATGATGCATTCAGTCAGTCAGTCAGTAAAGACTAAATTCTTACATGTTAAAGTTTATTGAAAGAAAGTTCAAAGAGGAGTAGAAGCTGATTTAATGTCTGCTATTTTTTATGGTATTCTGTCAAATCACTGAATGAAACAGCAGTAAGGTTTCAAGACTTAAGCAAAGTATCATCATCACATAATACAAGTGTGATGTTAAACAAATGAAACCGTTTTTTACAATAAGAATATAATTTCTTCATATTTTTAATAGTCCAAAGCACATCAAAGTGGTGAATTCTTGCCGGATAAAGTTTTTTTATGGTGCTTTCATGTGTTCGTTAATTCAAACTCCCTCTTTTAGGAGGGAGTTTCTCCTAAAACATGTCCATGGGAACAAACATCTCACAGCTTCCCAATTTAATAAAAAAGGGGTGAAGATTCCCCAAAGCCATGTTTGTAATTAAAGCCAACATGGCTCAGCAGGGAGGACCAGACAGGGGGTGGATAGACGAGTGGACATGAGGTGAAGGGGGAACAACAGGAGAGGTAGAACCTCGGGGTGTCAAGCAGTTGAAGTTAATTCTGTTTTCCGACACAATGTCAGTGGGTCAGAGCTGCGAGTGTCTCTGTCTGTGTGCAGAAATGAGGAAAGAATGGAGGGCGTCTGAAACCCTCTGAGCTCTGACTGGCTCTGCGTTCTGCCTCCTGTGAGCTCTCGGTCTGTGCAGAGGATGGAAGTGTCAACCGAAATCCTCGGCGGGAAATTACCACCGAATCACAGAATCTCCCAGGAACGTCAAATAGTTGCCATGTCACCACACCCCTTTTCCTCCCTCACTCATACGTGAGCCGACAAATTGTTCCCTTAAAATTCGAGCGCTGACTGGAGATGAAGTGGAACAATTAATTTCATGCTTGTCCTCCCTGCCTCAAAAACATGTCGGTGTGTGTCTCATAGTGGAGAGAGAGAGACAGAGAGAGAGAGAGAGAGAGAGAGAGAGAGGGAGGGACACTCCTCACCGACTGTAAAACACATCCAAACAAAAACATTAATTATTGCTAATCAAACGTGCATAAAAAGAAGACATCATTTAAAAAGTCAGGAATCATGGATTCTTCTTGGCTGACTGCACCTCACTGCTGCCTTATTAACCGATCCATCTACACAGGTGAAAAAAGAATCAATCTGTGTGTCTAGAAATCCATTTAATGCAGTGAGGATGGACTGGAGGAATTGTGAAAACACATGCATGTACACAGGCATGACAGAGCACTACACAAAGGTGCACAAAGGGGTAGATAATGATGAGAAACAGAGCGAGGTAGAAACTCTGACCTCATGACATCCACATGACCAGATTCAAAACACTCCTGAACACGAAGTCAGGAGGACGAGCGGCTTTCAGTTTGTAAGCAAAGATTAATGATTATACTCTTTATTCCTGTTGCTAATGAAAGATGAATTCTGCTTTGTGCCGGGCTTCATGAAGACGTTTCAAATTGTGGAATCTCTCTGTTTTGATTGATTAATGTTCTGTTCAATCTAGACAGATAAAAAAAGCAAAATGATGATCTGAACAGTCGCCCTCCTTCTACACACCGATTTCCTTTAGCGACTGTGCTGACAGCAGTGACAGAAGCTGCAAATGTGTCATTTATAAAATTAAATCAGTATAATAGAAGAAGAAAATCAATTTAGTTCGATTTGGAGTAAAATGTGTTCATTAGTTCTGAGATCCGGAGGTTTCAAGATTATAAAACGACTTCCTTTGTGAAATAAAGTCAGAAAAATATCTGATGGTTAAAAACTACAATCAGCTGAAGCCATTAAAAGATGCAACTCGACTGATCCAAGGCTTTTTAAGGTTCCAATTCACATAAAAATAGAACTCTTGAAATATAACTATTACAGTTCAGCAGTTTTTTGTGTTTACTAACTAAGATTCTAGCTCGAATATGGCCACTTAAGGAGGTGATAAACAGCTCTGAAAACACACATTTTCATTGTATAGAAATTTGCAGCATTAAAGTTTTAAAAGCACTTTGACTTCATTTAAAATTGACCACATAAAACTGGGACTTACTACAACAGACCTGAGCTCACACTGATTTTACTCAAACTCCTCTACACAAAATAACACACAGCAAAGATCCACCAGCTGGTAACAAGCTGTGCATAGTGGAGCTATACAATGACTTTCAGTGGGCGTACTGTCGACCATGATCATATATGTCTCCGTTTACCATCGGTTTTCCGTTACATGTAAGATAAGGGGAACAGTTTAGACTAGAAAACTTGCTTTATACTGTACTTACTTGCGCATATGAAGTATGTGCAAGTATAGCAAATATGGACACTTTGAGAGGCTCAGGGGAGGGAATGTGTGAGTGTGCATGTCCAGATGGATTCCTATAATTGGGATTGGGGGCCTTCAGATCGTATGCACGGATCTGTTTCTGGTGTGGGCTTGCTGAAATGAAAAATCATATTTTTGATGTAAGCCTGTATCAGCAGAGACCTCATTCCACAGATGACCAACTCACCAGAAAGGCAAAAGGTGGCAGATAATGTTTTTGCCTGTCTGTATGCATGGTTGTTGTCTAGAAAAATATTTAATGAATCACTGGGCAGATTGTTTGTAACTCTATTTCTTAGTTCAGTTCTCTAGAATGAAAGGCAGCGGGTGATGTGTATTCCTTTAAGGAATGATAAGCCTTTAATGAAATTACTGATTTTCTATTAGTTAATATTAATTCTGTGTATAATCTTAGTGTTTCCATTTTATTTTCTATTATACTCAGATTGTTCCAGCTGTAAATCCATCACAGAAGCTGTTTGATGTTGTACCTGGTGTTAAAAGCCTGCAAAAAAAAAAAAAAGGTGACAATCCTCTAACCAGTATGACAAAATTATAAATACACACTCACTTTAATCTCCCAGAAAACATGAATAAAATTACTACGCATGCAAATCCTCCATGTGAGCAAGAGGGGTCTGTTTTTTTCTTTTAGTTTAGCATAATTGAAACCACTTTCACACCTCACTCATTTCTTTCGTCAATAAAAGTCATCCCCCCGCAGCTCCTGAGTGTGCTCGTGCTTCTGCAGCGATAGTGCTGAAAGACTGCCTGGGGGCTTTGGAGAAGAACACCAGAACAACAGCTGTAGACTAACACAAACACACACGAGGCCTAGCTTCACTGTGGAGTCTGTCACAGGGTGCACGACGTCTGTTAGGTATGCACCATTGCCCCTGGAAGACGCTGCCAAAATCACGCTCCCTCTAATGACTGCCATCTTTCACTGCTCTCATACGCCACGCCGTCATGCCGCACCCACCACCTATAGTCTAACACACTCACAGAAGCTCCTAAAGGGCTCAAACTGTCATCATTTATGCCAGCGTGAAAACATATTTATGCAAAAAATAATTCATTTATAAAGCTAATGCAGATTCTTCCCCACAAGACTATAAAAAGAAGTTCAAGAAGTACGGTCCCTAACTCCACTTTTATTCTTTTAGGAACCATAATTCACATCAGCAAAAGCATAACGGCAGCAAGAGCAGGTCTAATCTGATCACACAGAACTGATTAATAGTCCACCGTCTATCTGCAGTTGCTGCCATTGAGTTGGTTTCAGCAGAGTTTTGAAATACATTTTTCAAGCTTAGCAGCATGCACAATGTGCCCTGCTGCTTCCCCATTCCGCTCCTCGCATCCGCACGCTCTCAAACTGATTCCAGCATCAGTCGGCGTGAAAGTGGAAAGAGAAAGCAAAACATTGCAGCGGATTCATAAAGGCAAAATTAATCCCTGCGAGTGGAGATTTATAATAGGAAGTTACACTTTTTGAACTGCAGTTTCATTTGAGTATGCTTTGAAGTGAAGGAATGGAGGAAATTTGCAGTGGAGAACTTTGAAAACCACAACACATTTATCAGTAAACACTATAAAGTTCTATTCTACATAGCAGTGTGGCGTAGACTAGCTAACACTGTTATGCAGTCTTAAAAGGACAAGGTCGTAGAATATTTGCATTACAAACAGTTTTAATGTCAGCATTATGCAGGATTTCATGTTGGAACCCAAATCTATAGTGTACAGGTTGTTTTATTTATTTAAATCAAAACATTTTCCAAATCAACCATAAAACTCTCCAAATTGTGCTTCCAAATTTGAGCATTTTGGTGCAAAGCGGTGAGGTGACTCTGGCACTGTGTTGGTGAAAAACAAGCTCCTGATGATGCAGGTACAAAATGTTACTCTGGAGCTTTGTGTCCTACACTTTCAGCCTGTGTAAAATGACACCATTTGATCAATGTTGCTCAATTGACCAATGATGCCTTTCTGTTTCCTGTGTAAGTAATCGTTTCTCACTTTGTCATTGCTCAGCAAAACCTCAGGGTCATCAGCACAACGGCCAGTGCAGGACCAATAAATGCATTACATTAAATGTGGCAGTGACAGAAGGAAAGAAATGCTCGAAAAACTTAATTGTTTCTGTTTAAAGCATTAGGACAGTTGTTTCTGATGAATTATTGTGTGTTTTTACATCACATGAAGTAATTTGTCCACTGTTTTTTGTGTGCAGGTTTGTGTTTGTGTGAGATGGAGGCAGCTGAAGGTCAGAAGGTGGAGCCACTTCTGTCCTGCTGAGCTGGATTTGGCAGCAATCTGACAGAGACGAGAAGTGTTGAGTGCGTTTATGAAGGTGTGTGTGTGTGTGTGTGTGAGCTGAGCTGTATGAATGTGACCTGAGATACATGGTGGCATGCAGAAAGTTTTTTTGGACCCTCTGGGGTCAAAGTTTCTCTCTGACTGGCTGCATGTAGGTTATTACGTTAGAAAGGGAAACCATTAATGATGGTGCTTATTTAAATATGCTTCTTTTACAGCAATTGAAAGAGATAGGAAAAGCACAGAGGGCCGCATTCCATTTCAAAGTACTCATGTTTAGTATATATAGAACCGTTCGGGTCTCGTTAACACACCTGTGATTCTCAGCTCCTGTAAGGCAACATCTGTGGTGAAATACCTGTTTAAAGTTACAAAATATAATGTTAAAGGACATTCTTTGTTTCATTCTCCATTACAGGAATTGTGTATTTTTTTTTAAAACAATTTGCAACCAAGTTGCATCTGTTACCAACTTTCTCTATTCATCTTCACCTTTTGAAAACTGATGGTTTCTTCCAGAATTTGCTAGAAATTAATATGAGTGTTTTTTGGGGGGTTTTTTTGCCACTGGCTGCAATAAAAACCTGAAACTATGATCCATTCTTCCAACTTGAAGCATATTCTTTTTTAAAACTCTACATGTTTGCTTTTCTCATAGCAGCTCTTTTTCATCTTCATCAGCTCATCTTGCTTGTTTCTAAAATTCAGACTTGTATTTAAAAACAATTCAGTTTGTCATTAGACATGTATTTCATTAAAATTGTACTTGCAAAAACCACAACAATAAAAATCTGTTAGTCTTCGATAAGGGTTGTTTGCTTTTAAACTAAACCGAGTGAATGGAAGAAGACTGTTCTTGGGATAGCTGTCTCTTTCATAGCATGTCTGTGAAAGAGCAAAAGGCTGGAATAAACTGATTTTCACTTTTGAGATGCAGAAAACAAATGCAAACTAGCAAAATAATGAATGAAAAACACATTTCTAATAGAATTAAGGAAAGGAATTAAGGAAATTTAGGTATTTGGGGTGTAATATTCTGTTGTTGGTTTATTGTTTTAATTCCAGCTGGTTCTGGATAATTTCCTATTGAGTTGTCTGATTTTCTCCTGAGGTCTCAGTGTTCTTTGATTACCCCTCAGGTCTTCTTCGCTCCTTTCCCCCCAGTTCCCCTGATTATTTACTCTACTCTCAGTCACTTATCACCTCTCCCTGCTTAAATACTCACCAGTTTCTACTGTTTAGTTTAGTTTTACAGATTATTTGTTAGTCCTCAGTGTTTTTGTTCAGTTTTATTTTTGTTATATTATGCTTCAGTTCCCTGTTACTTCTGTTTTTTATTGTTTCTTTTTGTTTGAACTGCCTGGTCATCCCTTTGTGTTTTATTATTACAGTAGAGCTTGAGTAATGCTTGAGCCACCGGTGTTTCCCATATTTTCATTTTAAGGTCCTGATCTCACTGTTGCCTCGCAGCAAGGAGGTCGTGGGTTCGCGTCCCGGCTCTGCGGCCTCTCTGCGTGGAGTTTGCATGTTCTCCCCGTGCATGCGTGGGTTTCCTCCGGGTACTCCGGTTTCCTCCCACAGTCCAAAGACATGACTGTCAGGCTAATTGGGCTGGTAAATTGTCCTTAGGTGTGAGTGGGTGTGTGGTTGTTTGTCTCGTTTGTCTCTGTGTGGCCCTGCGATGGACTGGCGACCCGTCCAGGGTGTCCCCCGCCTCTCGCCCCTTGACCGCTGGAGATAGGCACCAGCTGCCCCGCGACCCTCTGTGGAGGAATAAGCGGCTACAGAAAATGGATGGATGGATGGATGGGTCCTGATCTCCACCACCCTCTGACACTTTATGCTTCTGCAGATCAGTTTATCCTCTCCTCATTTAAAAAAATCAAAGAGAAATGTTGAACAGCAGTGTACTGAATAGTAGTGAGGCTATCAAGACTTTATGATTTTGGGCCAGCCCAACTATTCTCTGAAGGTGTGTGCAGCAACATCCTCCACCATGTGCTCTTTAGCACTTTAGATGCATCTTATTTATTATTTACAAAGTGCAATGGAAAGAAATCAGGGATTATGCAAAAACATGCAGGTGAAAAAGCTGGCAAAAAGTTTAGGAGTAAAGTGAAAGGAAGAAAGTCAGTCTTAGCTCAGTGTGATGAATAAAGTAAAAATTATCTGAGCATGCAGGAGTTTGGGACACAGAACGTGGACTTTGTGATTGATGGAGCAGCAGTAATGAGGCCTGATATTCCTTCTTCTCTTCACAGGTAAAATCATAACCGAGAGCACGCAGGGTGGATCCAAACAAGCGGCTGGATGATTGATGTGGACAGCAGCAAGTCGCAGACAGTCCTTCACACAACGCTGCACACCATAATGTGTCTAATAGAATCAGCTCCGCCCCCTTTACTGCTTGGAGAGTGTTTGTAGGAAAGTCTGGAGCACAACAGGTGAACAATCTGTCATGATTACAGAAATCTGGATGAGGGTGTGTGTTTTAGTGTGTATTCGTTAATGTTGGAGCAACCACGGTGAGATGCTCTTTATGTGCAGACCAGCAGGAGAAGAGGCAGAGCTGAGCAGCCAGTGACGGATGACAGAGGGAATTTATCTTCAGCGCTTACATTTATCATCCTCTCATAGCTACAGTGTTATGAAATATGCAAGCGTTATGCTAGGGGCAGGCGATACGGCGATACTAGATTGTGAAGGATTGGAATGTTGACGATCTGCCAAAGCAGAAATATCGAAGAATCATCCCATTCTGTTAAAAGAAGACATTTTAAAAAGCTGAGAACAGAGAATGTGTAAGAACCATTTCTCTCTGGACCATTTTAGATGTGACACACTCAAAGCCTGATCACTTCCTGCCTGATTGTAGCGCACTTCTATGAAAGAAAGTAAATATAAGACAAACAAAGGCAAGGGATCTCTTGATAATGATTTTTTGTTTCAAATACAAACTCAATTTGTTTATGATTAAATAAAACTGCCAATACTCTGACTCAGTCTGACACTTGTAATTCATTAGTTACAAAAATGAATGCATGTGAGTTTTATTAGAGGATCACAGTGTAGGGAGACAGTTTATTTACACAGATCACAGGAATTGTCTTGTTATTTCTGTCTTAACATTACCAGTCATGTTTAAAATGCTGTTTCTGTGTGTGTACACTCTCTTTACTGATCTCTGATCAGTATATGAGTGTAACTTGTGTAGTGAGACTACATCCATAAATACAAGCTGGTGACATAAGAGATATTCAAAAAGCTAACAATTTTCCTGAATGGAGTTTCAAAGTGTTTATTTGAGCAGTGACTCTGAATGCAGCTCTATATGCATTGTTCTGACCGCTGTTGACTGTTTGACCAGTGATTTAGAAAAATAAACACTCACCCTCAAAAACAAAAGGATACCGTTGGATAAAGGCAGCCCAGGAGCTGGTCCTGTATCACACTCTGGTTGATGTGTACCATAGAAAGTAGGTCAACAATAGAGATCAGGAACTGATTGTGGCCATTTACTCTGACATCAATCAATAAAAAATGCTGTATTCAGAACCCCGATCTAATGAATGGATCAGGACAATCCTACTTTAGAAACTTTATCAAAGGGAAACAAAAAAATCATAACTTCTTTGTAAACATAAATTCCTAACTAATAAATCAAACACTTTCTAATAGTGGAAAATGAGCCCAGTCAGAGTGATTGGGGATGACTCAAAGACATAAACCAAACTCACAAGTACTGTATCAGCAAGTTGAGCTCTTAAAGAGTTTTAGTCGTTTAATCTGTCTGCAGAGGACCCCCTGCTCCCTGAGCTCTCTATAGAAAAGGCAGCATGTTTAATTCACACACAGGCTTTTCTCACCAACAAAGCACTAATTACACAAAGAGCGAGTGTTTGTGTTGGGTAAAGCTGGCCAGCTAGTACATGAAAGGGTGGTAGCACATGCTGCACTCCTGCCTGCTAACAGTGTAATTAACTCTCTGACAAGACCTTCCTCGTTTGTTTCCCATTGTTCCTGTCTTGTCTCTCTCTCTCTCTCTCTCACACACACACCTTTATATTCCATCTTTCCTTAGGGCAGATCAAATTTAGCAAGATCATGCTTTTCTCAATGAGAGCCTAATCAGGAAGGAGGGAGGGCGATGAGATGGGAGGATGAAGGGAGGTAAAGGACAGAGTGACAGTCATCCAGTACACGCCCCTACACACCCTCTGTGTTCACCTCATTGCCAGCCATCCTGAACCAAACCTGACAGCTATTCAATTTCCTCAAAGCTAAATCTAATCTGCAACTGTCCTCCGCTCGCTGACACTGCCACACTGGAACGCTTCAGCCATCACCAACCCTCAGCAGCTGATTGATACCATCACTGATACTTCCTCATCTACTTTCTCACAAAATATACACAAAATCATCTATGGCCTGAAAGAGGAAGTTACAAATGTAAAAGTGAAAAAAGCTCAATTGTTTCTCAGTTCAGATGTTTTTCTGAGAATACAAAATCTATTTTTGTTTTTACTATAAGTGTTATAAACTATAAACTTTTCTTTAAAACAACTGTCTAGTTTTTGAATATTTTCTATGTATTTATAAACTTTCATAGACAAACTGAAGATTCACATTTTTTAAATAAATACAGAATTGTATTTTTTAGCATTGTTCATTATAGGTAGTGAGAAGGGAAAAACATTTGTATTTTTTCTTTCTTAAAAAAATATAAAGTCATAAATTTACTACTTGCCATCAAAAACACAATTACAAAAGAATAGGGGGAAAACTAGAAATATTTCAGTTTTTTGTGGCGGTAATGATACTCAAACATCTGGTTTGAGGGGTCACACTTCAAACTGAAGACATTTTTTCCATCCATCCATCCATTTTCTATGCTTTATCCTCCACCGAGGGTTGTAGGGGAGCTGGCGCCTATCTCCAGCGGTCAAGGGGCGAGAGGTAGGGGACACCCTGGATGGGTCAAAAGTCCACCAGGGCCCACTCTGAATTATGATAAGTTTCAGTCTGGCTTCCATAAGCTCCACTCCACAGAAACTGCTCTACTCAAAGTTTCTAGTGTGATGTCAGCTGACTCCACCATAATGGTTCTCCTTGATCTTTCTTTGGCTTTTGACACTGTAAACCACAGTATTCTGATGCAGTTTGTGTATCCGGTGTAGCCCTAGAATGGTTCAAGTCCTACCTTTTGGGCAGATCTTTTAAGTGTTTCTGAAAACCAGATCATGTCAGACTCCCAGAACCTGACTTGTGGGGTACCACAGGGCTCAGTGTTGGGTCCTATACTGCTCCTTTTCTATATTTTCCCCCTAGGCCAAATGATCAAACAGTTTGCTGATGTGTCTTTATCATTTTTATGCTGATGATATTCAGCTGTACTGTTCATTTCAACTTTCTGAATATTTCAAGTTGTCGTCACAGTTAAAATGTTTTAGCAGCATCAAACAGTGGCTCTGTGACAACTACTTGCAGGTGAACTAAATGAGTGAAATTAAGCAGCACTTTGGTTTTTTGGCTTCTTCCGTCAAACCAAACCTCAGAAACCTTGGTATTATTATTGATTCTGCCATGTCATTGGAGGGACATTCACGAGGATTAATGTGTAACTGCTTTTTTAACTAAGAAATATCTGTAAGATCCAAACTCTTGTGTCAAAAGCACAGCTAGAAATGATTATTTATGCTTTTATTTCATCTTGCCTGGATTATGGTAACAGCCTAAGATCTGACCCGCCTCCAGTCAGTTCAGAATGCTGCTGCAAGGCTTTTAACCAATACACAAAAGAGTCAGCACATTACTCCAGTTTAATGATCCCTGCACTGGTTACCAGTGTATTTTAGAATTTGTTTTAAAATATTAGTTTTTATTTTAGAGAACTGTGTGGTCAGGCCCCTGACTAAATCTGAGACCTTCTAGAACCCTACAGTCCTCCTCGTAGTCTGCGGTCTATAATGCTGAAACTGAAAGTATAAAGTGTATATGTAGTGATTTAAGACATTAATTTTGCCTGGCATTAATGCTGACTTGATTTAAAAACAGACAAAGCCCTAAAATAGAACAGATTTTTGCTGACTTTTAAAAATTGCTCTTTAAATTCAGCTTGTTGCACATCTTTCTGCAGAGCTCTTCAGTTCACTACCAGAATGTTTCTCATCTCCTTTTCTTTTTAAGGATGCACTCCACTCAGTTACATTCTTTCTTTAGGAATATTGACAGCAGGCATGTCGGTGGCTCGCAGCACAAAGCTGCTGGGGAGTGAAAGAAAATGGTATATGGCTCCACTTGCACACACCACTCAACACACACACACACACACACACGCTCTTTTTCTCACCAAAGTAAATCGATTCCAACACAGTCTTGTCACACATCATTACACCTTCCTACCATCCTCTGCTCTTTAGCTCTGGGTCTGTGTATGAGAGATTGTGTGTGTTGGTGTGTGTGTGTGTGTTTAATTGAGGACGCTTTAACTACGTATGCAAACTTAACACACAGAGCCGGCATCCAACATCCGCTGCCAATTCTTCTCCCTTAGACACAACTTGTGCTTTTAAAACTAGAAAAAAGACACGCTTGAATGGACGCAGACACACTGACTGATCATTTTTCTCCTATCTTCCATTACTGAGAGACTTGAAGTTATTTCAGTCTAGCAAAATATCTATCCACCTTGATTCCTGCAAACCGTACTGTCATTTTGGGGAAAGCTGGTCCGACCATTAGTGAACAACACGCAGCGTCAGCCATCACAGCCAGGCTGCTCGTCTGGACAGGTTGTTCAATGACACATGAAATTAAAGATTTCAACAGAATAGCAGCGAAGAGGGAAAAACACACAGAGCTAATTCTTTCTGCCGTTTAGAGACGTTTAATGCGCCCCAAACAGAAGTCTTCCTTCTTTTTTACAAGTGTGTAAGTATTATTGCAACGATGGATTCATGCACTAAATTGAAGGCGTTCATTTTATTTTTCCCTTCAGGTTCACACACTCTCTCTCACACACACACACTGACTGGTCCTGACCGGTATAACCTTGAAACAGGAGCTATTTCTAATAAGTGTAGAAAGTAGCTGTGAGGAAGTGCAACATGTCCAGAAAGGTGAAGAAAATAACGACTAAATGAAAAGTATATTTGTTAAAAATACATGAAATATTATCATTAATATTAACTTACTTAAAGTAGAGTCATAAACTTTATTCCTCCTAATAATCCTGCATCCATTCACTGTGAAAATTCAAATATTATTCTAAACTCTGCTTTCCTTTTTAATTAAAAGTAACTACATAAATAATTTGGTGGGATATAATTTTAAGCTCCTGTGCATTTTGATTAGGACTGCACCTCAATTAAAAAATAATTAAGATGTTTATTGCTGGAATTTGTGTTATCAATTATAATTAACAAGGCCTTTTGTACTTGTTAGGAGTATGTCTCGTTAAAGATAATTAAATCGGAAGTCAAGCATCAAATTAATTCAATGTTAACACAAAGAGAGAATCAAATACAATTTGCTGCATTTTAACTTGGATCCAGTGAAACAGAAAGAGCCACGATAGGAGTTACTTATAATTCAAACTACGAGAGAAATCTACAAAACATGAAGCCTGTTGAACAAAACGTCGCGTTTAACCTTTAATAAGAACCTTGGTAAAGATCTGGTTTTGTTCTTAAGTGTTTAAATGAATTTTTAGGGCATTATGTTTTTTAAACTGTGTTTATTTTAAAGACTGATTCCACTGAGACAGACAGGATGCATTATGACTTTAAGGTGGGTTTTTAGCAGATAACAAATTAATGATATGAATCAAATTCTGATCAAAATACTTTAGTGGGAAATTTGTTATTTTATAACGTGACTGCGTTACGTGCAGAGAGCAAAAGGATTCACACTGTCATTGTGCACATTACGTCATAGAAAAAAAAAGATGGGAAACGTTTGCACCAGTAAACTCTCCTACAGCAAGCTGAGGTCACAGATAAACTATCTGGTTTCATATGTTTTTGCTATATTTTTGCTACATGTCCACATAGTGACCACTATGCAGGAACGGGTTAAACTAAGTGTGTGTGTGTGTGTGTGTGTGTGTGTGTGTGTGTGTGTGTGTGTGTGTGTGTGTGTGTGTGTGTGTGTGTGTGTGTGTGTGTGTGTGTGTGTGTGTGTGTGTGTGTGTGTGTGTGTGTGTGTGTGTGTGTGTGTGTGTGTGTGTGCGCGCACCTCTTCTCCATGAGTGTTTAGTTACGCTAGGGTCAGACAGATAACTGAGGAGAGACTGAGTCCATCTGTCCTGTGCCCAGGGGAAACCTACACACACACTCACACAAACAGAATTCTGTCTTTTCTTCTTGCTATCAGCCTCTTCTCTGAGAACAGCAGCCTTCCCACATATCCACCTATTTAAAAGCATACGTGCCCCTGGGTCAGCTGTGGTCCCTCCTCAGCATTCCTGCACTGTACCAGACTCAAAAAACGGCGCAGAATAAAGAACACTGTGACAAACGGGCAAAGCTTTTTCTTTTTGTTTGTTCCAACGAGCGTTCACACAACCTGCACATCTGCAAAACAACCCCGCATTTACATCATAACAATCTGCTGCACAAGATGCACTTAACCAACAAAGTGGTCCTCTGTCTTTTCTTCACTCAATTAACCCCGCAGCCTTCATTTGCATTTCATAAGGAGGTCGTCACTCTGTGGGAGGGTTATCTTCTTTTGGGAGGCAGAAAAAAAAGGAAAGATGAGAGGATGTGAGCAGTTTTCATCCTGTCAAAAAGATAACACCACTCATCTGCTTTATCAGTAGCTGATGAAATCCACTCTGTAGAGGCTGGAGCTGCGTGCGTGACTCTGCCTGGCCACGCACGTCCACATGCACTGTGTGGCTTTTTGATGTAAATGACAGATGCGTGTTCATATGCATCCTGTTTGTTTGGATGTGGGTCGATTCATTCATCAGAACC
The DNA here is from genome assembly GCA_006937965.1 of Callopanchax toddi. Taxonomy (NCBI): domain Eukaryota; kingdom Metazoa; phylum Chordata; class Actinopteri; order Cyprinodontiformes; family Nothobranchiidae; genus Callopanchax; species Callopanchax toddi. The sequence goes on along the minus strand of SSNR01000497.1, from coordinate 273,789 downwards.
TTGAGTTTGGCCTTTTAATCCACTAATCACCCAGTTTAAACTCATCAAATGACCTTACATTAGAAAAATCTGCATTTCATCACTCCTAAATATTCTTTTTAGACCAGAAGACAGTTTAAAGAATGCTGCAGAGGCACAGAAAGAAGCAAAAGGAGTGTTAGAAATGTAGGGAACACTCAGCTGGATAGCAATAAAATTTGCTCTTTCCTTCAACAGTCTTTTGTGAACGTGCACATGGGTACGCGTGTGAATGCATCTGCCAGAGTGCTTTAAAACCTGACATCTACTTAAATGGCACTGAATAAGCTTTTAAATCCGTGCCTGCATAGTCAACATTACCAATTCTCAAGTGACTAAAAAGCCCAGGTCCTGCAGTTTAAGAGATGAAAATATCAGAAATTACCAAACTCAAACATTTTCTGCTCTTACGGGCTGTTTTTATTACATCCACACCACTGTTTTAATAGACACTTAAAAGGGATTGTTGAGCTTTTAAATTATACAGCACTTTTAGTGTCATGCATTTAGCTGTGAAACTGTTAATATGCAAATGTGGACTAATGTGCAATGCAGACAGACTAAAACTCAAAATTTCAAACATTATGTTGAGCCAAATGATGAGGTGGGGCTCCAGGTTGTCTGAGTTTGTTTTGTTACACCTGAAAAGTTCATTAACAGCTCACCTTTTGCAGCAGCTGGGAGCCAGAGTACTTAGCAGAAATGGACTTCATCTCTCCACCAAATGCTGATGCCCATAACTTCACCCTAAAGATCAACACACAGAAAGAGAAAACATGAGCAGCTTAACTTTAAAAGTCATCAACTGTTGAATGACTGCATATTCATTCATCTACAAACTGATTAATAAAATACAGACTAACAAACCAAACAACGTCCATTAAGTTGCGTTTGGAGAGTCGTCCTAAGCAGCTTTGCGTAGAAAAACAAAAAGAAGAAAGTCTCAAGTTACTTACACGGACGCAGGGATGCTCTGGTGGGTGCCTCCCACTCCGATGCTCAGAGTTAAGAAAAGTAAGAGCATCCAGGTAAACCACGCACTGCAAACCGCACAGCCCCGGTCCACCCGCATCTTTAAAAATCACTCCCCTCCTGCGCGCACAGTTCCAGGTTTTCAGGTTTATGTCGCCACAGTTGACGTCTCCCCTCCACAGAAACCAAAACGTGAAACACCAAAGCAGATGAGAGCAGGAGTCACCTATGCTGACTGACTTCCATGAGCTTGACGCGTGTTGGCAAACTGCGGACTCCTCTGCTGTAACTTCTCCAGCCCGGCGCGCTGCTCTGCGCTGCGGCTCGGCTCCAGTGCGCCGCAGACGGATCTGCCTCCAGACCCAAAGTCGACCTCGAGTCCTCCCGCGAGGAGAGTCTGCTGGAGTCGCTTTGATTGGCCACCTCACCCCCTGGGAGCGCAATGTGGAGGTACGGGGGGGGGGCGGACTAGTGGGGAAACATCAAACGATGCGGCGCTCAGAAGAGCACGCCTCCTCCTCCTGAGTGATGCGACTATAACCTCCTCTCTCCATCCACATCTTACACACTCAAACACACACTTTGTCTCCTCTTCTCTCTTAGAAAATGTGAGGACCGACTCAGGGTGTCAGTATTGTTGCTGAATTACGCCATGCTTGGGACTTGCCTGACTCATTCCCCCCACCACCACCACTCCTGGACTCTAAAATGGCAATAATAGCTCCAGCCTTCAGCTTTCAGGTCAAATCATGTCATATTCTGTATGCCCAGTTCACCAGAGCAAGAAAAACGGCTAAAGTGCTGGCAATAACAGAGGGAGAGCAATAAAAAGTGTCCAAAGAAAACACTGATAGGTGGAGGGTGTCCAGCCACCAGATGAGAAGTCGGTTCTGCTGCATTAAAGCATGCCAAATGCACTTTGCAGCAGTGATGTGGCACTGGCAGTGTGTGGGCATATGGGTGGTGGGAGAGGATGAGAGCCCCCAGGCGACAGACCCTGTGTGATGGATTGCATTTCACAAAGGAGGGGGGATTCCAGCAAAGCACTACAAGATCAACTTAGTCTGTCTCTAACCCTGCACGGGTCTAAGACAGAAAACTAACACCTTTTCTAACATCTACATTCAGCTGCTGGCCTGATTTACTTTAAAAAACTAGATTTGAGGTGCTTTATTACACTGGAGGTAAAGTTGTAGGCTTTTAGCTTCTCGTAACAAAAACGCATCTTAAAATGCCACAATTCAGTATAAGACACTCAAATGCAACTGCAAATCAAAATAACTAACAGACCAGTTCTTGGTTATTACTTTTTTTATGGCTGCGTGCTAAGATGCATTCATGATTTCCAAACTATAAAACAGGATCCATTCTAATCACAGTATAATGAAGCAAACTGTAAAAATGTCAGAATGATGAAATGTACTTGAAGCTTCCAACTTAATTTATCTTGATCAGTCAACTGATAATTCCTATTACATAACTGTTCCACTGGAAATAATACAATATAAACACAGGTAATGTCAGTCTGCTGGGAAACAGCTCTGGTGTTACATTTTACACTTTAAAATTATGACTGAAAGTTTCATTAGTTTGAACCATAAATGATTATTTATAATCTGGGGCGGCATGTAGCTCAGTTGGTAGAGTGGCCGGTCTGGCAACCAGAGGGTCGCTGGTTCGATGGGTTACATTTATCGTTGTGTCCTTGGGCAAGACACTTCACCCACCTTGCCAACTGGTGGTGGTCGGAGGGACTTGGTGGGTGCCGGTGCACGGCATCCCCGCCTCCGTCAGTGCACCTCAGGGCATACAATGCATCTTATCACCACCAGTGTGTGAATGTGTGTGAATGGGTGAATGACTGTTGTGTTGCACAGCGCTTTGGGGAGTGTTCAACACTCTAGAAAGCGCTCCATAAATACAGGCCGTTTACCATTTGATTCTCCTCACCTGCTTTATCCAGGGATTAAAGAGAGTGTATGCCAAGTTTAGGATTGTTGGAGGAAGACAGACTATCCAAAGAAAACCCACACAGATGCATGGTGACAGGAGACATTTTGGACACATATAATTAAGGAGGAAGTCTCTCTGTCTTCTCCCATTGTTCACAAGTCAAGCCATAAAATCCCATTTACAGGCGCTGCTGTATTTTTTAACCTAGAGGCTGTGTTCAAAATGTCCACTTGTTCACTATAGGGCACTATAGTGAGTCTGCCATTTTGTAGTAGTGTTTGAAATACGTAACTGTTTCATTTCATCTAGGGCCCGTAGAAACTCATGTGGTCCAATTAGTGTTGCATATACATTGTAGAAGTGTACATTGATGGAAATAGACCATAATGCATTGTGGCCTGAGCTGACAGAGTATAATGCTAACAGCTGATTACAGATTAATTTTCTGACTTGTTGCAGCTCAGGCTCAGGGGTTTTATTCAGGTGAATCCTGTTTGTATTTATTCATGTGACACCAAACAGAAAACTCTGCACGCTGCATTCAGGTGGAGTTGGACATGCAAAACATGGGACCCCATTAAATTTTAGGGCAGGGGTACCCAATTACAAACCTGAAAGGACCACATACAAATCATGGAGGAGTCCATGGTCTGGAGTATACAGCAGCAGATCCTCTTCCTGGAGCGAACCCCTGATTGAGTGTCCCTGCAGTAGGGTATTTATATAGTGACCATTCAGAGTCTGTGTACTCAGAATGTGGTGCTGTAGTAAAAAAGACTGTAGTAAAAGTATTAGAAAAGTTTTTAAAGGATTAAAAAAGATCATGTTTAAACATATATCAACACAGTGGAAAAAGCTTCCTACTTGTTTACATGGAGGGGGCGGGGCTTAAAACTGGAAGCAGCTACTGTTTAGTTGTGTTCCTGTAAACAGCTGTGAGGTGTCAATGCAGACCACACAAATCACTGTTCTGCTTTACGAGATGTATAACTCAAGGGATGAGCCAGTGCTGACTAATTTGACTTATTTGTGCAAAATGTAACAGTTTGAAAAGCATAAAATAGTCTTCAGGCATCAAAGGCATTCATCTAAATGGTGATTGTCCAAAATGAAACTGGACTACAGTCACCAATACTAATGCAGTTATATGTGTAAGTCACAAATCAAAATGAGGTAATTTATTAATGATACAAAATGAATGCAACTTCTCACATGAGCTCACGATGCACCATTACTGTAGACACTTAGAACTTCCAGTCCATTGTGACAACAGCAGGTTACGTGACCTAAAACACATCGTTTATGTATAGAGGGAATAACATCCGCAGTGTTGTACATAAACACAAAAAAAAACATCTGTTTTAAGAACTGGCTCGGAGACAAGCCGATTTTCATTAAATCCCCCTACGTCTCAGCTGGAGGCGAGTCCCAGGAGATTTTCTGGACAAATGGGAAAGCAACGTAGGAGGCCAAAGTGATTTGTTCACACAGCAGAGTCAACCTTGAACCCAGTAAAGAGCAAAAGAGCTGCCGTGGTTATGAGATTATTTATGCAGCAAGGAGGGAGTGTTATTAAAAGATGTAAACTAAGCATGGTGTCAAAGCGGTGTTGGAAACATTGGCTGTTAGTGTTGGCTCACGTCAGACTGAAAATAAAACGGATACGATTACAAATGGTCCTTTTCCAGATGCCCAGCTTTTGGTTTCTTTATTGTCTGTTCTCAAGGCTGTTATCACATCCCATTATGGAGAGCAGAGTGTACCAGAGTTGTTTCTGACAATCAGAGAAAAATAAAAGTGACAGCAATGGTAAAATTCCTTTAACAAGATTTTTGCCTTATGTATTCCAAATGTAAAGATGAGATAAACTAGTCTAAAGGCATGACTGAAAAAACAAGCATGAGCTGAATGAACATTTTACCAACATATAACTGTGGAGCGTTTCCTTTCTGGGTTGTCCCTTATAGTTTAACTTTAGGGCTAACTCTTACTCTGCAACAGCTCATTAGCCCCCAGTCAATTCTGCACGTCATTACAAAAATCATTGAGAAAGGATAAGAATACTCGCCTGACTGAACAGTCCTGCTAATGTTTCAATGAATTTCACCTGCAGCACTAAAACGTTCACTTTTCCAAGAGGCAACAAAGTGTGTCTGTGTTTCAGCAGCGCAATGAGCTCAGTCTCATCACTGCCAGAAAATTTCACATCGTAAATAAGTCTTTGTCACCTGGCTCAGAACTCACCTAGAAGTAATATCGCTCTTAAATAATGATGACGTGTAAATGGCTTTCTTCCGTCAACGCTGGCAGAGAAACGGCTGCTCCTGGAAAAACTGTGGTGTCATGGATCAGAATCCATTGTTTTTAGATTCATGGACTTGGAGAGCGAGATAGGAAGGAGGAACACTCATAAAATGGTTGCTTTTTCCTTCTAAATTAAGATAAAATAGAAGTGCTGTGGAAATAATTTTGTTTACATACATTTGAATAAGTCAAATAAATGAGTTAAAACCTTTTGGAGTATATTTTAAAAATCACTCATGATGGTCTATGTTAGCCTAGCATTATAAGCTAGCAATTGTTTATGAAAAAGCCTTGTGAAGGTCAACCAGCCCAGGACGCATCAGGTATGTGAAGTAAGGCCTTCTGTAGCCCCGCCCCTCAAGTCCACCTCAAGACAAACCAGTAAGAACAAAAATAAAAACTGAAAATCAACATTGGAAGAAATTTGCCAGCATGAAAAAGATATCAAAATACAAAAACATCATCAGAAAAGTCTTTTTTATAACATGATTTTATTTTAATGCAACTTTTTCAGTATCAGCTCCTATTTCCTGTCATCGTTTAAAAAAAAAAACCTTACCAGATGCTATGAACAAGTTCTGAGAACAAAGTAACCATATTCTTTATTTAACCTATAAAATAGGAAATGTGTTTTCTGATCATATTTATAGTCAATGTTTTGTTTTTCCAAGCAATCCTGAACATCAGCTCAGTAGGAAGGAAAGTCTACTCAGATTTAAATAAATCTAAATTACCGGTATTTCTGAAAATTAATTTATGTCATATCAGTACATGTTTTACTCAACAGGTAGTTCAGTTTCTGTTAAAAACTCATACAGCAGGCAGGTTAGGAGAAGTGGACCTCCCTCTACTGCATGCACCCTGTCGATACTCAAAGACAAGAACAGCTTGTTCAGCAGGAGAAAAAAACTAGAATAGGAAGTAAAGAGGCAATGATATTCTGCTAAAAGCAAAAGGAAGAAAAGAGAATTAAATTAGATGCTGTAGGCTCTCCTAAAGGACACCAAAGATAAATATGTCACCACAAAAAAATGATATCTAGGCTACATAATGGGATCCATATTAGTGAAAGTAATTGTGTTTAAAAGCAATTAAACCCCAGTCATTTCCTTTGCTGAGAGATAAGAATCAGAACTTTGGGCGATTTGTGACATAGAGCTGATTGTGGTGCTGACCATCGTTCAAATTATAGAGGAAAGGAGGGTTTGAGTCTCCAAAATGAGACAAATAAAATCAACCAGTGATTCGTTGAAAGGGGATCATTTACTTAAACATGATCTTTGGTTTTTTCATGGTGGAAAATGGACGAAATGCAGGCACACAAGGAGGCACAAACCAGAACCTGGTTGGTTCTTTTTAAACAAACTAAACTAAACAAACCAAACAAAAGATTACATGGATAAAAATATGTAAAAGTGCCTCACACAAGCAGAACAGACTCAGGTATAGTGAGCTAACAGACTAACAGAAGAGCAGAGACTAATGACTAACAAGCTGCAGGTGTGATAATTAGGAATCAGAGCCAGGTGTGACTGGAGAGCACAAAAAAAAGAGGCTGTTTGAAATGTTCACTCACTGAATCGTCTTCATTATATAGCTGACTAGGTCGCGGATGAGGATAATCCAGTCATTTTGCCTTTCAAACTCTACTTAAATACAACATTATTACATAATTTAATACTAAGGACTCAGAGTGGTGTCACATAAATAAAAGCTGCCAGGATACACCTGAACACACACCTGATCTGAGGTAAAGGATGACTTTATTCTGCTGGTTTTGGCTAATTAACATCATCTGTCTCTGTAACACTGATATAGAATGTATTCACACATATCTGTAATTAACTGTTACACTTCTTCCATTAAATATATCCACATACACAACCACAGACTGCAGCTACAACTATATGTCACCCTTCAATATACTCTGTTTTGTTTTATTGTCTTTTAAACAGTTTATATGTCATTGAAGACTCATCTGGAGACATGCATTGCAGATTAGCTAAGGCTATGAATGTTATAGTAATCAGTCATACTTGACACTTGTCCCCATGCAAATAAACAGTAAATCAAGTACAATTTTGCTGCAGCTTTTGACACAATGGACCACATTCTATTACTTTCTTGCTTGGACTGGGGGTCAGCAGAGCAGGTGATGGACTTTGGGAGCTCTACTGGCTCAGTACATCAGTCCAACTGTCCCAAATCTAGTGGTCAAAGTTGATGCTGGGCTAGAGTTAGAAAACCAGATCAGAGCAGTTGTTCAATCCAGTTATTATCATTGGAGGCAGCTGACTAAAATAATTCCACTTCTCTTTCAGGGGCATTTTGAAACAGTAATCCAAGCCTTGGTTAGCACTAGGCTTGATTACTGTAACTCACTTTTTGAAGGAGTCAGTGAATCCTGTATCTCTCAGCTACAGAGGATACAGAATGATACTGCATGCCTTTTAACTGACACATGACAGCTTGACCACATTTCCTCCATTTTGGCCTCCCTGCGGTGGCTGTCTGTACATTTTAGGATTCATTTTAAAATGTTTGCTTTTAAAAGCCTTTAAAGATCTCCCCTTTCTTACCTGTCTGAGCTGCATCCCTCCCATTCCCTCAGGTCAGCTGACCTTTATCCTGTCCCCTAACAAATCATAAGCTGAGAGGAGACAGTTGTTTTGTTGTTTCAGCTCATAAAGCATTAAATATCTAACATTTATCACGTTTAGACTTAACTATTTTGAATACAGTTTCTGTGAACAATACATATGTTTAATAATTTAAGTTTTGAAATTATTGTGCTTAAACTTTTTAACAAGTCTGAAAATCACAATATTGAACTGCTCTGTGGGCTGAGTTTACAGTGCATTATGGTCGGTTTCAACTGCAGTGTAACACTTCTGTGCACTATACTGAACCACATGATGAGTTTGGATAAATGATCAAAAGGGTCTCACATAGAATAAGTGGATCATTTAAACATGGATTGACTGAAAAGGCTATGATTTTTTAATGAGATTTTTAAAAATCCCAACAAAACCACATGCTATAGAATGAGTAAGATATGACCCAACACCAAAAAATATCCAACCAACCATCATTTTAAAACATTTTTGTGATGATGTCTGAAGACGGCTGCCAATCTCCAAACTGAGAGTCGATATTAGACCCCAAGTACCCAAATAATTAGGTCATATATTAAACAACAAGATGTCTGTGTGACCAGGGAAACTCAAAATATGAGCTGGAATAAAATAATATTTTTTATGGTAAAAGTTAGAATGACAAAGAATGAGAGATGAGCCATACCTGAGCTTTATAGGAGCTAAAAAAAGATGAAGATTAACTCAGATAGTGCAATTCGGCAGAAAGGATAACATTTGTCACATGATCTGGTATTTGAAAGTAACCCTTTTATAAATTTTTGACTGTATTCATGGTGGACATCATGACTTATTTTTTCCAGCTTTCAATGTAAACACAGTAAATTCTATATTGATCTTTTTAATGTCTGTTAAAATGTCACTACTCTGCTTTTCATGTCAAATAAAACTGTCCAACTGTCCTTAGGAGTGACTAACTTTTAAATGTAAGAGTTTTATGCAAGAAATAATAAAACTATCATTTAGGTGCTTCAAACAGACCTGAAATGACAGTGGATCTTATTGCTTTGTGTTAACATACACAAATAAAGACATTCTATGTAAAAATAAAGAACCAGAACAGAGAGAGAGTATAGAAACAAGAGCTGAGTGAAATCTGGAGGTGTGAGGAATGAGGAACAATAATGAATACAAACAACATAAACTGCATGTGTAGTCTGACTTTTATTAGAGACTCAACTTGTCAATTTTCTTTTCTATCTTCAGACTGTGAAATGCCTCAAGCAGCTGTCTGATTGCTTTGAAAGAGGAGAAAAAAACCAGAGAAATAGATGGAAGCTTCATTACATGGAGGAAAACCAGGCAGCCAGAAGACGGGACTCTGATATTTGCATTGTTTTGCACGCCAGACTAAAAATCATGTGAAAGTGCTACATTACATTCAAAGCATGCTCACAACTAATTTGCCCTGAGCATTCAATTTCATTTTACAATCCTCTAGCCACTTCAATTAAAGGAAAAAAGAAACACCTTCCTGTTACCAACCCTTTTTATTCTTTCTCCCTCTTTTTATTTTCTCCCGTCAACGGCTTCTTTCAGATATGCACAATCTCCTCTTTATCTTCTTTCCCCTGCTCTTTGAGTCCCATTGGCCCTGCTTCAGTGCACTTTATTAGAATGTATATTTTCAAATTATTCTTCAAAGACGAGCTGTTTACTCAGAGAAGCAAAGCAAAGCACCGTGTTACAGGAAATTACAGGATGAAGGAGCAAAACTGGGAAGTCTTTCTTGTCTGACTTCTGTGTTTGGAATCAGTGTTACGTATATCACATGTTTAACATGAGTGAGCTTCTGTAGAGCAGCAGATAGTGCAGCTCTTCTGATCCACCCTCGGACTGTTTATTTGTTGAAGCCTCACAGGCTTCTTGTTGATAACAACTCATTTGCAATGATAACAAGCCCAAGAGGCTAAAACGAGGCCATTCACTGCAGCTGCTGATAGAGGATGAGGAGCTCAACTGTGATGTTCAATTAACAGTCAACTCATCAAGTTCTGACGTACACCAACGTGTCCCACTGGGCCGAATCAGGGATTGATGGAGTGGGATAGTACCGAACTGCTGAGTAAGAGTCTCCTCAAATAAAACAAAAGAATGAAAGATCAGAAAGTGTTTGTAGGAGGAGGTGGGACTGTGTCTAAGACTACAGTCAGAGGTCAAACTTAGCCCAACTTCATCCCCAGTGTGTTTCCATCTCTCAGCAGCCAGAATGACGGCCGGCTCAGACAGTACAGGGCCTCGCCTCAGTTTTGCTTCAACAAAGGAGTTGTGTGGAGTGCCCTGTGGACCGCTGTGCTTTCACACTGGAAGCTTTACATATAAAACAGGCGTGCCTATCTGTCTCTGCACAGGCTGCGGCCACAAAGTCAGAATTCCCAGCTTTGAGCACTCTGAGGATTCTCGCTCTGGAGTTCTGCAAAGGAAGAGATTAACAACAAACATGATTCTACTGTTTGTGTCACAGAGAGAAAAGAAAAGTATGAATCACTGAAAAGTTTGGTCAAATAAAGTCTATAACTCCACTAGAAAGGCTATGGTTAATCGTTTTCAGGAATATTTTTGTTTTATTTGTTCAGTTGAATAAGATTCTCCTGGACTGTCATGCTACTCAGTTTAGATGGATTTTTAGCTACAGATTATTCTTCCTCTTAATCTAAACCACCTCTGCAGCAAACATTATTTCAATCCAATGTTCAAATTGGCCTGTTATGGTATTAAAATGACCATAAATTGTAAAGTATCAAAATTATTTCTTCAGAAGTTACAGTATGAGGAAAGAAAAAACCTCCTAACATAAGTGTATGCTGACATCTAGAGCATCTCATTGGAAATTACACTTTACAACCAATGAGGATGATCCAGTATGAGACAGAACATCTAGTTTAGGTAAATAGTTCTGGTAGATTTGTGCCACCAAACCTTTGAAACTATTGATTATAATACCAACAGACAAAGATAAATACATTTTTAAAGCAAAGAAACAAATGTAGTACTCTCCTGAGGAAATATGATCACCCTCTTGGTTCCAAGATCAGTCACTTACGCCTTCTGCAGTAACATATTGCAGCTATCACCTTGCACTCTTGCACTCTTGCACTTGACCGTCCTCGAGTACAAAACCTGACATGTTTTTGTGATTCCATAACCCAATAACTCACAGATAGTTGAATGGACCCAAAATATACGTACTTTCTCACAACTCCAGAAAATATGCAAATGAGCAGGATTTACATAATGGCAATGATACTAACAAACTTGTGTTTTTTTTTATATTTACTTTTTATTTTAGGTGTTATAAGTTAATAGATAAGATTCTTCCAATTAAATTCTTTCAAACTTGGTGAGTGAGTAGTTTTGTTGTATTTTCCATAGCCAGCCATGTTCTTTCTGATATAACCTCGCCCAACTCCTGTTCCCACATTGTCTTCACCCCTAAAGTAGAATTTTTCTTTTCCTCCATTATGCAGCCATAGTACACTGAGACTGCTTTTGGTACCATCCCATCATAAACCAGTATAAATACCTTGGTGGTGGTGGTACAGCGCTTTGGGGAGTGTTCAGCACTCTAGAAAGCGCTCTATAAATACAAGCCATTTACCATTTACCTTAATAATGGGGTGTATCTCTACTGGTTTAATATGAATGTTTTTAATATATTCTCTCAACTGTAAGTTCCTTAAAAAATCTTTAAGATTGTACGTGTTCTTAATGTCTTGTTCTTTCTTATTCTGTCACTGAGTCCCAGTGGATATGTAGCCCACCTAGCCATGTCTTTGACTAAGTCTTTATTAAGTTGATCATAATTCACTTTGAACAACTTCTGTTTGTTTACTTATATTTACTCCTAGGTATTTAAATGTTTTTGCCTCCCAGTTTAACTTGGATTCTTCATGGCAATTCATTGAATCTGCAATTAAATAATAAAGTTTGAGTTTTCAATATAGTTATTTTATAGCCAGAGTACTGACCAAATACATCTGGAATTTTCATTAATTGTGTAAACGTTTGTGCTGGGTTTCATAAATATATCAACAGACTAATTAAATGACTCTGCTTATTGATTTATATTCATCAAGTTATCTTATCTGATCATTTGAGATAATGGTTCAATATACAAGGCAAACAATATTGGGCTTAGACAACACCCCTGTCCAGTTTACGAGGCATTAATCTTGATTCTTTTTATAAATTGCTTTGATACACTGAATTGCTTTTTCATTAAAACCAAACCTTGCTACCAAGTATAGAAACTCCCAATTCACTCTAGAAACTCCCAATTCACTCTAGCAAATGCCTTTACAGCATCTAAGCTGATGAAGGCAGCTGGTGTTTTATTTGATTGAGTTTTCTGTATTATATGCAGAGTTCTTCCTCTATTATCTTGTGTTTGTCTTTGCCTTACAAATCCTGTTTGATCCTCATCTATCAATTCTGAAGCAAAAGAATGGAGTCTGTTTGAAATAATTGAAGTATTTAATTTATAATCTACATTCAACATAGAGATTGGACTATAATTTTGACCATCTTCTTTGTCTTTATTGGGTTTGGGGAGTACTGTAATGACCGCTTCTCTCCAGGAGGGGGGGATATTTCCATTGTTTAAAATCCAATTAAATGTGGTTCAGAGCAGACGTTGTTCCTCACATTTCTTGTACCATTCTGACAGAAACCCATCACTACCTGGTGCTTTGCTTGATTTTAAATTACTTATTGCTTTTTTGATTCCCTTAAGTGTTATTTCTGATGATATAGTATCATTTTGTTATGGTTGGTAAATGCAGTTTTTCTAGAAATAATTTGGATTCATATTGATTTAGATTAATGTTCTCTGTATATAAATCCTTGTAATAATTTATAAAAATATTTGAGATGTCATTAGCTTCATATTTTAACTGATTTGTATTAGGGACCTCAGTTTGTTAACAGTTATGTTTGTTTGGTTTTTTCTAATAATTTGGCGGCCTTTGGCCCTAAATCATAAAACGTTTGTTTCCAGTACCTGGCTTTGGTTTCAGTTTCACTGAGTAATTATTCATTAATCCTCTTCCTTATATTAGTTAATTGTATTTGATTATTTTCACCAGGGAGGTTTTTATGATTTAATTCCAACTGTATCAGATCCTTTTGAAGGTCCATTAAACTGAATGTTTTCCCAGGTTTAGATGAGACTCTCAGACAGACTTGATGATGCACAGATGCCCTTTCTGAATCAACCCATATTATAATAGTTCAAGTTTTGTGCTCTACAGCTGGTGTGAAGACTTGTCATTAGTCTTCACAGTTCGCAGTGACAGATTCATATTACTTGATTTTTCAGCTACAACTTAAAAACTACCTGCTTAATATTCCACTAGCATCTCATTCCTGCTCAATTAGGCCTGACTAGTCGATGCATGAACATGCATCTGTCTTTTGCTGCCTGGCAGATATTTCCAGAGCGTCATTGGGTCCTGCAGGTTGCTGAAAGTGGTTATTGTTCAAATTTAAAAGAATAAAACATGTTAAAATTGTTATAAGAGTTTGAATGCAAAGCTAGCTGAGTCACCATCAGAGATTCTTTGTAGTGGTTTTTGAGGTTTTCTTGGTTGTTTTTTGGTAAATATAGCAGGGGGTAGGACTGTTGCCTGCATGCTCTCCCCATGAATGCCTGGCTTTTCTCCAGCTTCCTCCCACAGTCCAAAAACATAGATGTCAGGTCTATTGGTGTCTCTAAATTGTCTCTAGGTGTGAGTGGGTGTGTGACTGGCTGTTTGTCTATATGTGCAGGCCCGGATAAATGCACAGGCTAGGTATGGTTTGAGCCTAGGGGCCTCGTGTGTTATGAGACCATCTGGCCAGTAAATAATATATGATTTTATTTACATGCAAGAATATTTTTTAACTGAATTGGTCCACAAAATTGTATGCGATACAAATCAGGAAAACATGACACGTGATGTACATGTGCAGAAACGGAACAAGCTGAAGCAGTTTAAGTGTGGCTTAGAAGTAAAGACACTGTCTTTCATGTGGGAGACTGGAGTTCATGTCCCAGCCTGGGCATGTGTCAAAATCAGTGACCAAGTTCTCTAAAGAAGATCTGTAAAAAAAAAAAAAAAAAAAAAACATTTATTACTATTAGCTGATAATCTGCATATGCATTGAATGTGTATTTTTAAGTACAATGTTTTAATTTTGACAGTTTTTTAGTATTTAACATGTCCCACATTGTCCCTACATTAAGTGTGATCTGGTCACTCTTGTCACAGACCAGTGTAGCCTACAGGCCCCTGTACACCTTAATCTGGCTCCCCGTGACCCTCAATGGAGGACCAAGCGGTTACAGGAAATAGATGAATGGATAATTACTCTGAAAGACATTGCAACCATCAAGGTTTGCAACATTATTCTTTTTTGTCATCAAACTAAAACAATCTGAACCTTTTACATTTTAGATTTAATTTGAACTTGCTCATCTCTTTTATTTTGTATACAAAGCTTTTCTGAAACAATGCAATGAGAAAAATATTTGATCCAATAATTCAGATGTAAATCCAAGAATGTAACCAGCAGATGTCACCATTTTACAACTATGAAGCATAAGCGCCTAAAAGGCAATCATTCAAACAGGAAAATGTATATTTGTCAGAAATGCAGACTTACCTAATAACTTCATAAAGAGGTAGGGCTAAACTCTCAGCTCAGAAGGTACACTGACCTACGGATAAAGTCATTTTAGTGAAAATACCTGATACACAAACGTCTCGTTGATGAAGGGAGTAGTCAAAGGCTTTTCATGAAAACTGATGCTATGATAAGCAGATATTGAAATACTTTAATGGTAATGTTTGAGTGGGTTATATAAATATTATCTGTATAAATAATGTTAAACCATTAAAACTCCAAATTACTACACTGCTGTAATTGAGGCAATTTTCGCTGATAGAATTGATGAAGATGGAGCCCAATCAAGCTCAATTTAACATTTATTAATTTTGACTAAACTACTAATTTTCTTTGGTGAATGATTGGTTTGTTCAAATTCAGATCACAGACCTCACAGTCACATCATCTATTATCACAGACAAACAGCCACAGTCCATTACATAACTCAAGGCAGGACGTTGAATCATAAAATGCTATTTTTCCAGGGTAACTGGGTTTGCTGTCTGAAGTCTAATTTGCCCTTTTTTGAGCTCATTTTAAAAACAACTAAGTCTGTAAAAAATACACAAGGAACTTTTTCTGACAAGTCAGGCTGTCTCACTGTACCTCCCTCATGCCCTCATGGGACAACATGATCAGAGAATACACATTAACAATGTCTCTGTGCAAGTTACTTAAACAGGACACAGAACACACAGACCCACCTATTATCAGTCTTATTGACCCACTTCTAAAACTTATTCTGACCAGTGGGAGTCTGTTAATACGTATAAACAGTTTTAAAAAGTTACATTTTGATTATATTGTACAATAACTGGTTTTGGGGTTTTGCTATAATTGAAGGCTTGATTGTGGTCAAAATGCAGATGTGGCAAATACAAAGATATTATTAGCTAGCACTCTGTAATTAAGTCAAACTTTACATAAACAGCACCTTTAAAGATAAAGATCATAACAGAAGACACTAAAACAAGAAACAATCAAATCTGCAAAAACAAATTATTAAAAGCAGTTTTACATTCACAGATCAACACCAGCCTCCCCTTCACAGCGGGGGAGCATGATGGGAGTCATGTGTTAAGGTCAATAAACCCCAGAAAAACAGCAGGACCTGATGGAGAAACTAGCATGGTGCTTAAAGACTATGCAGACCAGCTCACAGGGGTTTTTACTAGAATATTCAACCTGTCCTTAGCACAAGCAACTGTGCCATCCTATCTGAAGTCCTCTACCATCATCCCCGTCCTAGAAAAGACTACCATCAGCAGCCTAAATGACACCCTAACTAGTGTCCTTCTATACAGTAGATGGTCTGTGGAAAGTCTTCTGACAGACTGCTCAAAGGCAGCACTCCAGAGGGTCATCAACACGACAAAGATCATCAGCTGTTCTCTGCTTTCTTTAGAAGAGCTGTGCAGGTGCTAAAATCTCCTGAAATATCATGAGAGCATCCAGGTGTTTTGACTGTAATCTTGCGACAGTGGTGTGGGTGACGTCACATGATGCTTCTGCATCAGCTGTCAGTGAAATGTAAGCAACAACACTAACGGGTACACTCTCAGCGGTAAAAGGGTCTCATACTAAATGACAGAAGTTCAATGTCGTTGGTGCACATCCACTCCTTGATGGTAACATGTCTGAAGTTACACCAGCAGCTGTTAATAAACATGGTCCTCCTCTTTGCTTACCTCTAGTCGTAGTGTCCTGGTTCACACGTATCATTGTGATACAGGTTGAACTACCACGTCTTCTGATACACCCTCTGGCCTTTGACAAGAGACTCCAGTTCCTCCATTTTTCTGACCAAGGAGCAAACATGTCCCCATTGTGACCATTGGTACTGCCAGTTTGACCATTTTCCTCCATGCCCTCTCTCTCAGCCTCCGATTCCTTTTCACTCCTGCTCTGGTTTCTCACTGTCTCCTCCGAAGCAGTTCGGCTGGATGTTGTGTTTTTTCCAGCAAACACACTGGACAGTGCAGGAGCCAGCAGCTCCCCCTGATAGATAGATCACAACAGCTCTCTGTGTTTGACTCCACTCCTCAGCTTGGAGCAATCCCATGTCCATGTTTCAGTCAGGACCAGTAAAGGTGAAAAGGAACAAACAGATGTAAAATCAGAATAAAAGGGGATATAAAGGATATTTTAAAAACACAATAAAAATATGTGATATGATATTGTGTTGATAAACTTAGGACAGCATCATGTCACTGTGTATGGAGTTGCAATCATATATGCACAGCAGACTTTTCCCTCAGAATATTTTTTTATTGTTCATTCTACATCAGTTGGTCATTGGACAAACTGCCTCCAATCAGTTCATAGTTTGTAGGATACATTTATGACCAAAGAACACATTTCACACTGCTACAGACTGACAGAACTGCCATATCGAATGTTAAGATATCTATTTACTGTCATGCTGAGTGTTTTTATCAGTAATAATGACTTACTGACGCTGTAACTGCTGCTAGTGTGGCATCTGGCGTAATAATGGCGTTTACAGGTCCCAGTGGGGGAACAGTATTTCAGAGCATCTTTCATCTTAGGGTAAAAATTTGCACTGTGATTAAGAGTTTGATGAAACTGGACCTTACTTTGTCTGGTCCAGCTTAAATAGAAAGAAAGTGTAACACATTGACCCCTGTAGAAAAAAATTGTATGCACTGACCAATCCCCATAGCACAGTTGTACCTATGTTTATTAGTTGTGCAGTGTTTGTTGATAGTAAACAGCTACGATCATTGAGAGATCTTTGTATATTTACAGCTTTGTATATCCTTTTGGGTAAGGGGGTTTAGCATAGTCAACCTGTACCTAATAGTTCATGATTACACTGAATACAAATAAAAAAAAGACCTCCGCAGAGTGACGCTTCTGTACATGAATGTGTTTTCTTTTTTTTTTTACATAGTTGTTATGGTTAGCTTTCATTTTCACATTGTTTCACTCTGTCTCTCACCATATTTTATGGCAACTCAGTTGTAGCTTTACTTTGGCAGTCAGTTCCAGTGGTCTAGAGGGGGACCCAAGGCCTCCCTTGTTTGAACATTTTGACTCGAGCGAGTCGTTGCATCCTGAAACCTGCGTTTCTGCCATGCCCTCAGACGGGCCGTCTTGTGCAGCATAGTTCCTTGAAATAGTCTTTAACAGTTTTTCTTTTTTTTTTATTGTTAGTGCTTTTGCTACTAACAAAAGTTGTGCTAGTTTGTAGAATCCCCTTTGTCTGTCTGGTCTATTAAAGGCCATTTCACAGTTAAGTTCCAAGCAAGTCTCATTCAGGGGTAAGGTTGAAGAAAGCCAGAGGTTCTGAAGGGCCAGTAGTGTTGGTCCATTTACTCCAGTTAGACCAGTGCTTCCCAATGTCTTCTTTTGCTTCCACTCAAAGTTTCCTCCATCTCCTTTCACTTTGTGCCATATCTGATTATTTTAAGCGGAAACTCAAGCAACTAACCGTTTGTATCTCTGTTAACTGGAAACACTACAGTAGCCCAAGTCGACCTGGCTATTATTAGGGCATGCAGCTAATAAGGCTATCTCAGCTATAAAACTGGCTATTTGAAGTTTAAAATTCTTGCAGCGTTGTAGACAAAGTATACTCTAATGAAAGCTGGAAAGATGATGTTCATGACTGATGCTTATAATATGACACTTGTGAGCCATGTAATACATACATTTAAGCTGAAGCATCTGAGTTAGCTGTATTAGCTACACTTGCAAGCCTCTTGTTTTTTAGGGCTGGATCTGACAAGAACCTGTAAATGTTGTTATCCATCAGGACCCCGAGACGGACACCGACCTTGCACATAAGGCCAATGAGACATTTCTGGGAGAGGCTTGGACATCCAAAGGAGATGTGCAGGTCAATGAGGAAAGAAGAAAAAGTATCCAGCCACACTCCGTTTTTAACTGAAAGTGGTTTAAACATTGGAGTTTTCACGTGAACAGGCAAAGTTGTCATTTTGATGGACAAAGATTTGGTGGAGGATACTTTTTCAATCTTGTAATTTGCCCTCCATGTAGCCCTGCGTCTTCTTCTTTTCCCATCTTTCCTCAGTTATCCTCAGGCTCCATGTTCTGCTTCACAGGCTGTTTTTGTCTGGCAACTCTGCCTCTGGACTACGGGGGAAGTAGACGGTGGCTTTGTGCTCCTCGTAGCGATCAATGTGCTTGAGATGTACCACCATGTGCAGGGCATAGGCTAAGACAAGGAGCAGGATTAGGGATGTCACCAAGCCCATCAGGATGGCTGGCGTCAAGAAAGTAGCACAGTCACTGGCCGACGCAAACTTGTCTGACTGCACATTGAAGGCCTGGATCTGAAAGAGCAAAGAGCAGGCGGAAAGATGAGATTAGGATGAAGCAAATAGGACAACTGGCTCTTACTGGGCTTACCAAGCACATAGACACTAGACAGATGGACAGGTTGAGACATCCTAGCAGATGGCTAAAGAGACAGCATAAAGACAGATTGACAGACTGCCAAACAGACGGCGAACTGACTGACTGAGGTCCAAACACATGAAGCACATAAAGAAAAAAGCTGGAAAATATACAGATACATGCACACAGGAAAAACTCTAAGTTAACAGTGAGCATGCAGACGTTATTACAGGAGTAAAACAACAAAAGCTGTGCCTCTTGTGCGGCGGTGTACCTGGAAATCAGTGAAAGTTATGTGCCAGTTAGCAGATGTGTCAGTGTGGGAGCTGGGCACTAACAGGGTGTCATATTTGTGCAGGCTGCTGACGTGCTGGCAATGGTAGGATGAAGTGGCAGGAGCGTAGACCTCACTGGCGTTGAACGTAGCTTCCTGCGTCCAGTTGTACTGAATGTGAACGCTGTCTAGTGTGAACCAGTTTTGACCCGCTGCTTCATAAAATGTGTTGGACATCTGAAGCCTGGTGGAGGAAACGGTACAGTTATCCATACAGGTGCACACCTTTAAGCTGTAATTTATGGATTGCAATGGGATACATGAGGATCCATGAAAAATGAGTTGTTTTCACCTGATTACTAGACCACGCAAGTCCTCCACATCACCAAACCTTAACGAAAGCCTGTGGCAGAATGAAATCAAAGTGTTTACCACATGTCCAAATAAGAAATATTAAATAATGTAGTGTCTGATAATTATACAAGTAAGCATTTTTATTTCTTGTTCTTTGTCTTTTGGGAAATGAGTTGCATAAAGTTTCTTGTAAACCAAATTCAGCCATGCCAAATATGAGCAACAAGAAATTCCTGCAGCGCAACTGGCTCTTTTGAACTTACGTAGCTTTGTCCTTGGTGCAGATGGAGCCCTTTGTGTCCACAGGTGAGTTGGGACTGAAGACCTTCTCAGTCAGATCAATAAACGTGTGGTTCCTGTAGCGGATTGCCAGGCGTTTGGCCTTAAACAAAATGCAAGGCTTCCCGTTGTAAGACACGCTGAGTGGGCCATAAGGCCCCATCAGAGACTGGAGAAGCTTCCTTTTACTGAGAGTCATCCCTGGCTGATGCCATTTAAAAGGCTGCAAGCAGACAAAAAAAATCCAAATTCAGTAAAAACTTCAATAAACCTGCATCCCATTAACTAATACAACAGGTTTGCAGAGTTTGACTGCCCTCTAGAGGACAAATGACTTTCTCTACTTCAGATACAGTTTACTTCCTTTTCAAGGTTGCAAGAACTGATACCTATTTCCATCAGGTAATAGACAAGATGTACCTGAACAGGCCCATCAAAAGGACTGACACCTAATGTCAAATCACCAATTAACCTGACACATATGTTTTTGAACCATGAGAGAGAACCCATACACAGATAGGAGGAACATGCAAACTCCACAGGAAGGCTCAGGTTCAATCTAGAGACCTGTTTTGTAGCTGATACTTTTATAGTCATATTTGTGGTCAAAATGGTTATGCTTTAGTACAAAGATGATCAAAGGGTCAATGGTATTCACACACACACACACACACACACACACGAAGAAAAGCTGTAATGACAGCTGTTCACCAAAACCAGAGCAGAAATCACAATTTCTACAAAAATTCCCTCAACATTTTCTACTAGCAAAATAAAAATTACACCACAAACCAGTGATTTACCAGTAGAGTGGACTATGGTGACGTATGGTAGTATTCTATGACATAGTCACACTTGTTTGATCAAACATCAAGCACAGCCATAGCCTCCTTCAATTATATTCATCCTGGTATTTAATCAAAAGGCCATTTTGAATGAAAAAAACTATTCATACTTTCAGCTTGTGTGTTCATAAAATGTAAGCTGTGTGTAAAGTTCAGTGTTCTGGACACTACTTGAATCTCAAATGAGGAGAGAGCACAGTGTGGGAATCAGAACCCTCAGAATTTACATACAACAGTGTGCAGTGGCAGAGAAAGCTCCGGCGTTAGTGGGCAGAGGGGGAAATACCTCCTGCAGGTTTGCAATCTACTCAAAGGTTACATCTCATATGAGGGTATTGATAGAGTTAAGGTGTACTCATGATCACTACTACAGGATGATCCTTTTTTAGTAGAAAATATTAGAAAAACTCTTTAAAATAGTATGGTATCATTTCAAGCCTTTCAGCAGTTTAAAAAACATAATCTCAAACTATTTAAAACAGAAATGCTTGAAAGCGTGAGCTGATAAACCAAGCTGTAGGATTTTATTGAATTTTAAGTCTCCTGTGTGGAGGTGGAAACCATGTTTTACCTCTGGTGAATATGAGACGAACATTATTCCTTCATCCAAGGTCATGCAGTGTGGCTGAGTGAGCATGCTCGATTTTGCTTGTGTGTTTCAGTGTCTGTGTGTGTGTGCATCCGTGTGTGTGTGTGTGTATTTGTATGTGTACTAGAGACAGGGAGGGTGGAACACTGGGAACGTACCTGCAGTATTCTCCGAAGCGGGTTTTCATCTTCAGGCGTCAAAAAGACCTCTTCACTTTCTAAACCATACTCTCCATCTTCACCTGAAAACACACACATTTCTGCATCACTACAGATTAAATCAATGTGCACTTTGAACTGTTTGCTATGGAGTGTTGCAGATCACACAAAAATCCTAAAAGTTCTGATGATTTCCACGTCACACACACTATGCATACAGAAAGAACAAAGAGAACCTGCATGCACCTTACAGCTCAGGCTCATATCTATTTCCAGGGGTTTGCGTCATCACACTGACTCATCAGCAGTTTTTTTTTCACTATAACATTTTGTGTGTGTGTTTACAAATACTGCTCATCTTGTTCCAGAGGAATCTGTTCTCCCACAGGTTAAACATGCTTCTGATATTCCTTATATGTCTCAAAGTGCACAAAGATAGTCACATCACGCATAAAAAATATGATTAAATTGCTATATAGCAAAAATATCTCCAGGTTTAAAAAGGAAAGGCGTTTGTCCCATCTATCCAACTCATCAGTGATCCCAGCTGAATCAGCCCTCGTGTCACAATAGATTTGTTACTTACGTGATGCGATTCTCGTCGCTTGATGAGGATTTTCTTTACTGTGGAGAGAACAGAAGAGAAAGACTCGATCACAACATGCAGGCAGGTTTAAAGCTAACTCAATAAAGATCATGATAGGATTGCACGGTGTTGCAGTAGTTAGCAACATTATGGACAATATCATTCTAGGACATTTAAAAGTAACAAATCTTGTTTTCTCATTTAGATGTGAATGCAACCTATTAACATCTATAATAATATGCATTTCACTGTTTTTACAACTTTTTTGCTTGGCAAGACGGAGGCTACCAAAACAGGTTAGTCGGTTCAGTATAAAATCAGTCATCAGTTGACAAACAAACCTCAGATATGACTTGATAGCTAAAAGAGATACTTTCAGAAACAAAACATTATATTCTGATGTGCATAAATATATAGACGGATACAGATTTGATTTGTCCCCAAAGGAAAATTCTAATTTTAAGCAGTTCACTTAAAAATAACTTAAATTATAATCATAAAAAATGATCAAAGTTTAAAGATGAATGAAACAATTAGCATTACTTTCAGCCATTATTTTATGGGATACAGGAAACAAAGTGGAGAACTTTAAATATTTCAAGTGATTTGAGTTCTCGGACATGGAGGTCACAGACCTTGCATGTAGATTTTTAAAGTTGTCTATCATTGTAAATACCATTAGTAATGAATATTTTTCTATCTAAATCAAAAAAAATATAGGAACTGTTAAATGGAAAATATATAAAGCTGATATAAATCTTTGCTCTGACAATCATCAGCTTCTTCTCAGCTTCTGTCTGCTACTGTGAAAATGAATTATTGACCCACAGAGCAGATGAAGGCCCTAACAGTCTGTCAGATTTATAACTTTTTACAGACTTCTAAGTTGGGTTATTTTAGTTTGTTTTTCTAATTTTGTACTGAAAGAAACAAGCATTTATGTAGAAAAGTAATGTAATTAAAAGCTCATTTAAACATATTAAACTGCAGAAAACCTTCAGAAAGTTTCATGAGACTGATCTGTTGGCGCTAAGTTTAACTTTTCTACATTTGGATATGACTTAATTCTTCAGAGGATCATCTGTTTTCCATCTTAAACACTAAATAACACTAAATAAACTAAGAGTTGGCAAATAAACAACCCTGATGTCTGATAAAGTTTAAAAAGGCATTTTAAGCCTCACTGAGGCAAAATATGTTTGAAAGAGTGAAGACTGCAAACATGTCATGACAGTATTCCCTTTTAAACTGGTTAACATGGTTATTTATTCACATGGATTCTGTTTTGCTTAACAAAACTTGTCTAAACACTTTTCTTACAGCATCCAATAGAAAGAAATAATTCAGTGCATTAGAGGGAACATTGGAATGAATTTACACTAAGACCAGGAAATACTAGAAATAACCAATATACCATGAGTAAAACAGGAAGAGGATGATGGAGAGGAGGCAAATTTATGATCCCAAAAATGTTAAAATGCACAAGTGGTCCTTTCCAGGGGAGCATACAGTCACAATCATCTAAAATCAGTTTTTATTATCACAAAATTGTGCTTCCACTCAAATAGGGCGATTTTACAGAACTAGAAGTAACCTGGGACTTTAAACATGAACAATGGATACAATTCCTCCAAAAATACTGAGAGATTTGTAGCTGTCTTAAAAAACTTTGAAGTATTTACAAGTAAAGAGCAGGGGAATTTGTGACTTTGAATATTTGCAGGTCCAAAAGAGTTCAACTGGACAATTCTGAGCTTTGTCAGAATTGACAAAACTCCTCGGATGAGAAGCAAAACGTCTTCAAAGAACCAAAGAAGTCCAGTTGTCTTCGTTTGAACCTACTAGGATTACCATGACCTGGATGACTGAGAACCTTAACCAGCACTTTGACTATAAGGGATCAGATAAACATACCCACTAAAACTGTGTCACCTTTAATCATATAATCTCACTTCATTCCTTCCCAGTTTCAGAAATTGACCCAAAATTCTATATTTCCAAACTGCATGAAAATCTGCTTGTCAGGCAGTCTGTTGTTGTGTTGTATTACTTCAGTTTTTGTTTAGTATTTTGACTTTTTGTAATGGCTGCTCGTTGATGTTGGATTGACCTAAATCATTCACATGTGACAGAGGACAAACTCCTTCCTTGTTGTTCACATGTTAGCCCCAGCTGTCCCGCTCGGTGTCTAAGACTAAACCCCATGTAGGATGGACTCCTTGAGGCTAATCCTAATCCTGCTTTAATTGTCTAATCACAAACATATTGTGCCAATGAGCTTACTGGGTAGCATTGACATGACTACTTCTTCTTCTTCTTGTTGTGATGGGTCATCCAATACTCTGATCAGATGGTCTGTCCTGATCTCCCCTTTGTGATCATCTTCTTCCTAATCTCAACACAACAGTCAGTTATAATGAGCTTGTAAAAGGTAAACCTTAAGACCTGTGGGAGTGGGAGCGACGATTAGCAGAACCTTCCCTATCTGTTCTGATGAACTGCAGCAACCCAAACAATCAGCCTGAAGATGACCTGATGACATAATAGTAAACATTTTCTACTATTTTTGTCAAAAACTGCTCACATAATGCTTTTTTTTAGGCTTGTAATTCAGCTCTGGTGTGAGAGTTGTGGTTAGTGGGGTTCAATCAAACTGTTTTTAATATAAATAATGACCCACTCTAAATTTACCTTGTTTAGAAAGACATAAATGCCTTTGAAATCTGCTGATTTGGGGTTTGTACCACTGGAAGTTGCAACTTTGGAGCAGGCTGCCAGAGCATATCGGTGCTTGCAGCCTGGAGCAGTTATCCATCCGTATGGTGCAGTTTCCATCTGGGCAATATTTTGCAGTTTAGTGCCAGATGGATTAGGATTAGTGATAAGAACAGGCCAGGTCCATTTTAGCCCAAATATGGAGCGATGCTGGCAGTGGACAAGGTGAAGAGATTAAAGCATGATGTCAGAACCTGCAACAGTCTGGACTGTTCGAGTGCTAAGTAATGAATGTCTGCAGGCCGCTGATACAGAATGGTTACGTCTAAATCCTTTATGCATCAGGCCTTTACTAGTTGAGCATGTGGACTTCGTCTCATGTATTTTCATTCATGCCTTTTATATAAAAAAGAGCATTAACACATCATTGCAGAACACTCATTTATTGCCGTATCAGATCCCCCGTTACACTGCTGTGGAGCAATCAGACGGCCCTTTACAGAAAATCAAAGAGCTTAGAATTAGGCCTAAGCTCGTTTGAACAGGTAACAATGGCCGCACGGTGACGTCTGAGGAATGTGAATGAGTAAGTGTTCAGCTGGAAGGTCCCATCCTGTCATTCCCCACAAATAGGCTCCTCAGCCTACATTCCAGCATGTGTGTGGCCAACTTCAGACGTCAGCGCCATGATTGGCTAAATCCTGTGAAATGTGTGTGCGAACACATGCTAATCCACATGTATGTTCCCTATAGAACTCTGTAGAATGTCTGCCACTCTATGAGTAACAATATAAGAGTTTATTTATATGATGAATGTAAATATTTGTATTTTTTGCAGACAGCTGTTGGGTAAGCACAGATATTTCAACAAGCTGCCAAGTCCAGGAAACCTTTGGCAGGTTGCGACTGAAACTTCAGCTGCACCATGGATACTTGGACACTTACAGCCTGCATGAAAAATCTCAAAGCTGCACAATTCGCTGCAAAACTGCCCTTTAGATTTCCTATCGATTATGAGCAAGCAACCTGCGAGGCCTGAGCTGGCCGTTGACGACCACGGGAGTGTGCGACAGTGTTGGTATATGAATGATAACCAGAGCCCAGCCGTTTGTTCCTGTGCCAGTTTCGCGAGGTCAGCAAGCCAACGCTGTTGCAGCCTCATCATTGGTCCAGCCTGTCACACAGAGCTTGGGTGCTGAGCAGGCCCTTTACATAATCAAAGCTAAGCCAGAGCCACTCCTTGGCTCGCCTGCCTGCTGCCACAGACATCCGTAAATACGTGCAAACATGCTTGACACAACGCACCACACAACCAGAAAACAATCTAACTTCAGACATGATCATGATTACAGTGATCATAGTAATGTGGTGGTTATTACCGGTTATATTTAGAGCTTGGTTTTAAATATTAACAGCAGAGCTTCTATTGTTATCTCGATCAATACATTTTCACTGGACAACCTTCTTGAAGCAGACGAATAGCTGATCCCTCATCTGAGCCTCCGATGTGCGCGGCTGAGCAGAGAAAAGGTGTGGTGCCTGCTCCCAAAACTTGTAAACAAGTCCTGCCTGCCTCTGTAACAAAGAGCTCTGAGCCACTGCATTCACCGAGCTCCATCCCGACCCCCTGCATCCCTCAGCAGGGAAGGGATGTTCAGGCTAGATTTAACTATAAGACCTGATTGCTGTAATATTAGAGTAGATTGCTGTTAGATTTTGGGTTGTCTCATTGTGTATCAGTCCTGCATTTCACTGTACTCATATTTCCTATTATTATGCCCACATGAAATTTCAAACCCAGCTTTGATAGTACTTCAAATTTGTGCATAAATAGAGCTGATCTGTGTTGATTTCTGATTTATTACCATAATGTGAGGAGAGGGTTTTATATATTTTAATTAAATTAATCACTAGATAAGAGACTGCGCCTCTGATATGACTGGAAAACTTGTCTTAATCCCACAGGTGCTCTCCTAATAATAGATTCATCTGTACAGATTAAGATTTAAGTGAATTCTAAGAACCCCGTCGAAGCCTTGCTGCTACTTTCAGTGTAGCTTTGATTGCAGTGTCAAATTTGGCCTCAGGTCAAGCACTTGACTTGTAAATCCTCCTACACCTTAGAGATAAAAGGGTTATGGTTCGAGCGCCTGAGCCAGGAGCTTTACTACTCTCACGGTTGTTTTTGACTTGATCATTTTGCTTTTGTTGATAGACTTTAACGTTTACCTCTGAACAATAAAGTTTTTTCTAAGTTAAATAATAGCTGGGAAATGTTAGAATGAATTATTAGTTGTTGTTGTTTTTTTTACTTTTTAATCTTATTTAAGTTAAAATCTCCTAAAAATGCCCCAAAATATCATACTCTAACCTTTCTTTTGTAGCATAAATTAACATCAATCTGTCAGTATTCTCATCTGATTCTCAGAACATAAACACAGACATTAATATTTCACATTTCACTGAAGCTGTTGTCTCAAAATAATAATTGATGTTAATATGTGGACAACACTAAAATGTGCTGCTGGTCTTTTAACCCTTAGAGCTTTCTTTAAATAGAGATCAGCGATCACTCTGCCTCTGTAAATCCTATACGTTGACCTCTAATCCGTGCCTATGTTTGACACAGTTCTCAGATGCATTTAAGTACTTGTTGCCTAAAAAACCCGCCACATAAACTTCAACACATCTGCTGATTCAGAGCAATGTTTGTACACAAGAACAATATTTTGTGGATGAAAAGTGAGTTCAAGCTCATATGAAAACAATCTTGTGCTCTAACAGTTTTTGTTTAATCTTTGTTACCTTATGAGAGGCCTTTGGATTGTTAGTGTGGTTGCAGTCTGAATGTGTGGCTGCAGACTCAAAAACTGGGTCATACCTAAGTGACTTTAATTGTTTTTGAGGTTTAGTGGGACAGGTTAACTGAACTCTGGTTTCAGTGGATGTGGGTGTAATTAAAACGTGAGTCGCTCCTTAAAAGTCTTGATACAAAACAAGGTCTAAACATATTATATATGTAAATATAGTAAACTGTTTTATAATAACTTCACCTAGTATTTTTTATTTCAACACGTGTCTTGATGTTCTTATTTGTTTTAATTCTTCAAGATTTATTTCAGTCTGATGAAATGTGAGCCTTAAACTCAAAACTCATCATTTGCTTCATGTTGATGTCACAAAAGTATATGGAAGTTAAAATGTAACCTTATTTTAAATACCTGGTAAATAAAAGTTTGGATGGTGACTTCTAAGACAAAAAAAAAACTAAATTTAAAGTCCTGATATAATCAAGTAAAAGCTTTCAATACTCCTTTTATGAAACATTTCTCTAATAATCTAACTTGGTCAATGATGACGTCATTCCTCCACACTACTACAAAACAGTGTGTCAGACTGTTTTCTTCCAGAGAGTTTTCTGCTGCTCTAGATTTCCAACAAACACTCAGCTCCCTCTGAGGCTTCTGAAGGCATAACAGGTTGTTACTGTAAAACTTTTAGTGAGTCAGAGCTCAGATGGTTGCGTTGTTTTGTTTCCTAACTAATGTACAAACACTGATCCGAGTAAAAGGCTAAAAATACATCCTGAGATAAATGAATGTAGGAAAGAAGAAGAAGAAAGTTGCAAAAATATGTGTCAAGATTTCACAAACTTAATACTCTGGAATGAACATAAACCTATGAAAGTTTGTGTAATTAATGTATCATATGACTGACCCAGAAACATACACTTGCTTAATGATTGTTTGAACTTGATATGCGTGTCCATAAATTGCTGTAACATTGTGAATTTTTGCTAAAAATAATAGCGTTTATTCCAAAAATGCATGATAAAATGGATTTGAAGTGCATCATATGAGCCATCATGGCATAGTTTCAAGATCCTTACATGTCTTTGGCACAGTTTGATGTAGGTCTGTGCTGTCTCTGCAGGAACCTGGTGCTAAAGGCCTTGGCTGTCTGCTCAGTCCTGTCCCTGTCACACTGCTGTGAGCCTCGAATCTGTTATCTAGGTTTGACCTGCAATACTGCATGTGCAATACACTGACATGGACGGCTAGAATTCCTTTCTAATGGCTGCATCAGTAAACAGACCCTAGCAGGTGCATCTTCCCCGTATTCTCCCCCAATACATATTTATCTTCCACCACTCACTGCTGCTCCCCTTCCTTTTCCCTCCTCTCCTTTCTTTCCCCTGTATACCTCTCCTGCAGGCCCACTGCTCCAGCCTTATTTAGCTTCTTACTGCCAGACCAGCACTACTGTACAGAGACAGCGGCCCCATCTGTGATCGATGAGCAGCGTCTGATGCGGTCCCCTGTACTGAGACAAACAAAGCCTTGAAGCTGAGCCCTCTCTGACACAGCCGCACCGCTTGGATTCAGGGACTGAGATACACCCAAGGTGAGTTGTAAGGGGGAGAAAGGGTGGCAAGGGGGAGAGAAACAAAGCCCCCTCCTCAGTGAATACAAACACATCAGCATCTCAGCATCCCTGCGTGCATCTCCCTGTACCCCTCCCCCCTTATTCCCTGCACCCCTCCGCTGTTCAGAGCCGTTCAGAGGAATGGACTTACCTTCTGTCCAAGATCACAGGCACTTCGTCGTAGATGAGTCCTGGCTGGAATTCGTCATCAGAGAAGGAGAGCCCAGGCCGGCTGAGAAGGGACAGCAAGGCGAGGGAGCAGAGGAGGAATGCGTGTGCAGCCATTGAGACAATGAGAGGAGACTGCCGCTGGTTGAGCGCCGCTTCATAATCTGCTCTCCTAGCAGTGCCTGAATCCTAGCTCTTCTGACTAGCAGCCGCCACGGCCAATCAGCAGCCCGCAAAGCCCATGAGCGTGCGTCACAGTCTCTCCCTCCCTGCACCTCTAGACTTCTCCCTTTCTCACCCTGTACTCCCCTTCTCTGTTATCCCCAGTCTACTCACCCTCCCACATCCACTCCTGTCTGTGCTCTACTCCTCTCTTTCATACGCACATAGCTGCAGGCCAGCCAGCCCCACGCATGGACAGCAGATCGTTCATTCTCATTAAAAACCTCATCATACCTGCACTAGATATGTGTGTGTGTGTGTGTGTGTGTGTGTGTGTGTGTGTGGTGTGTTTGTGTGTGCACAAACCTGGAGCAGACTGTACAAACACAGACTTGTAACCTCTGTGTAAAACCACCTGGTAAAGTCAAGGTCAGGTTTAGTAGGAGCCGGTCGAGAGGATGTTGATGACAGACGTGTCTTTAGGTGGCCGGTGGAGGGGGGAGAAAAAACAGAGCAATGACTGCCTGACCTAGATCTCCACTGCGCTGCCACAGTAGCAGAATTAATTCACTTGATGTGTTGTTGTGAGCACTGAAAAGGGCCGGCGGCCGAGGAAATTGTCCAGTGAGGCTGCAAATATGGATGACAGAAGCAGCTGAGCAGCTGCAGGATAAAGGATGAGAATGAGGGTCCGACCCTGACGGATGATCCCCTTTTCCTCCTCGTTATTTGGCCTCCATGCTGCCTCGGGATGCTGATTTAGCCTCTCGTGTTATTTCCATATCCGGTGACGTGATGAATTTCAGAGCAGAGAGTTGTTATATAACTAAATGTTGTGACCTACTATCATGGTAGGGTCCTACACAGATGTGTGGATGCAGAGCTAAATAACTAATAATCTCCTGTTGATTTCTGTCATTTGATCTGATGTTTTCCTTTAAAATAACAGCAAACCCATCATGTTAGAATGGAGCCAAGCTATTAAAGCAGATTTGTGAAATATGTCATTTAAACATTTAATATCGTCCTTTATGAGATTTGTCTTTGTAGTAGGAACATGAGTTAAACTGGCAGTGGATAAACTCAATACAGAAAACCGAAAATAAGACAACTTTAGATGTTCCAACAAGATGGTGATCAGGAAGAACAGAAACTGGGTCGACAACTATCCAGAATCTGAGAAGAAATTAAATAAACACAATATCTCAGCAGCTGAGTTCTACACAGACCATGATCACAGGTTTAATCCTAAAGTACTTCATGTGTTATATGAGCTCGTTTCTAGGTTTCTAAGAGCTCTACCTCTTTAACAGACTTAGTACTTTCCTCAAATATCTGTAACATTAAATCTTCCACCCTCTGGCAGAGATTCTTACTACTGGTGACAAGTGTCAGTTTTATTGTTATATTTTATAATTACCTATTAAAATATATCAGTAATAAAGAAATAAATTTGTTTGTTTTTTTTACCTGTAGATCCTCCACTAGAGGGCAGCAGACATGTATAGGACAGGATATAGCAGGTTTTTGATGAAAGTACTAATCCTGATATTCCATCTGGTCACTTTATGGACAGAAGTAGTTTGATGCTAATTAGCTAAATTAAATCATAAGGGGTATCATAAAGACAGTAGTTATATCAGGAAAAAATACATGCATACTAAATAAATTAAGATACTACCGCTTACTCAAAAGCCTTTTATCCCCTACTTTTAAAAAGAATAAGCATCATAGCATATTTGGATATTAAACTGAAAACCATAACCCCAAGAACCTAAATTTAAAGTTTTTTATAGAAAATGATGCTGCATAAACATTATTCAAGCACTCTGATGAATGAGTCATTTCTTGTCTTGTGCTTTTAGCTCTAACTAATCAGTGACTGTAATGCACTACCATTATGTGTGTTATTGCATAGCATCAGATATGACTCAGTGTGAGTGTGAAAGAGGTCAGCTGTGTCTCTTAGGCCACAGTGACAGTGGGTGACTGAAGGCCGTCTCTACTTTCTAGACGTCTGCCTGACAGACTCACTGCAGCAGGCTAGTGTGTCAGACCTCTGGAAGAAAAGTGCTCTTTACCATCACTACCCCAGCATCACCAGACACACCGGTGTACAAATACATTTAGCCATATATTCTGCCATACAGTAAATAACACAATAAAAATAGCCAGGGGTGTCAAACGCAGCAGCATGCGACATCAGAGATAAAATACTGCATTTTAAAAGCTTCTAATCCGCAGCCACAGTCATCCCTGAGCATGTTGTTTGTGTTGATATGTGGGGTAATGTGCTCCGCTGATTCCCTCATTTCATAAGTTTGTGATTTGCCCTCTCTTGGTGACTCATAGAGCCTTTTAGATTATGAAACAGATCAAATTTGGAACGGGGGTGGGGGTTATTGTCTATTTATAGGGAAGAGCTCATATCCAAGTTTTTAATCCAGCTCTTTATGCCCACATGGAACATCTAGGACTGCAATACACAGCGTGATGTAACCTGTTTGTGAGGTTAAACTGCTCTGGAGCGTGTGTTTCTGCATCTGATCTCTGCAGCGTTTCAGCTAAAGCAGCGCTAATTTAAATTCATTAAGATGCTTCGGGTGCTGCAGGAAATGGAAGGCTTGTATATATAGAACACGCTGCATATGAGTGTTGGTCTACATTTAGGATAAAACATGAATATTAAAGACAGGAAACATGTTTTTGTTCATGTTTTTATTGGTTTACATATTTGCTTTCTATCATAATGATGCCCATGGAATGTAGTCGTTTCTGTTGCCTGTTCTTTAAACTAACGTTGCTCTGTACAAACACACAAATGCACGTCTCTCGCCTTCAAGATAAGGTCAATAAATAAGGCAACCTAAAGAAAAAATAGTAATAAACACGTCACGAGTGCTCATGTATTGATGCATAAACATCCCAACGCTCTAGAAAGATGGTTTTCCAACCTTCACATGTGCACTTCTCAAGGTAAAACTGTAACAAAAAGAAGATTTCATGATCAAGTTGTCTTTTAACTAAACACAATGTTATCATGACATGTTGATCCATCTGACTGGTTGTGTATTCATCTACACATTATATAAGCCCACCACTTCTACAAAAACATCCTTTATAAAAAACTAACTTATTTCATAAATATAGACCAATCTGAAGTTAAGCACACAGTTTGCTGATTAATCTGCTGAGATTATATAACGTCCTTAAAAGCTTTCACTGTGTCACTGTTACATACAGGATTTGTCTCAGGAAATATGATAAAAGGAGGATAACTGTAAGCAATTAAATATTCATGTTGCATAACAATAAGATATTAGTCCCTGTTTTAATTCATCCCATCAAGACAGTCTGTTTGCACATTACTCTTTGTTTAAAACCATGTTTTATTATAAACAGATTCCTTCAGTTGAACTAAATCCATTCATAAAACATGTTTTTTTATAAGTGATTAAAATTCTGAGTTGCTCTACTCCTTTAAGCTGATGCCATACTGCGTAAATAAGAACCCCTCCTGGCTGAGCAACGCACAGATCTGATTGGATGAAACCTGTGAATGGTGAATGATTAACATTCATGTCACAACACTGCAGTTTTCATTCAGGCTCTGGATTCTCTCAGCTGGATTTCCTTGCCAGATTTTGCCACTGGAGGGCGCTCTACTGTGCAGCAAATTCTTTAGTCCTCCTGTGATATGGACTTATTTCATGAGGCACAATGTTAAGAGAAAGAAATGTAGACATATGATATGCACATAAAGGGATATCAATCTGATCTACAACACTTCAGAAGTCTTCACGTTTACCTCTATCAGTGACACAATTAATAAATCAATAAATAAAATACATTCAGTTTAGCCTAACTCATACATTACCTGTTAGTGTGATGAGCAGAATGCCACACCGTGTGTTACAGTACTTCATCTCATGCTAACATTTACAGTTTCAAATAGCAGCGAGGAGTCCTAATGCCTAAAACTGATCAGATTCAAGTTCCCCTCCACTAAACGGACTAAACTCACCCGATAAACTCTCCATTTACAAAACATGAACTAAGATAAAAACACTAAAAGTTATACATTCCAAAATGTTTAAAATATAAATAAATTAAAGGAATGGTGGGATTCTGTGGAAAGGATATCCTACTTGTTGTAGAAAGCGCTGATTAACCTCAGTTTGGAGAAACAGATTAGCTCTGACCGGATTGATGACCTAACGGCTAGTCAGGAGAAGAGTGGATGCTACCATCTGAAAACCACTTAAACTAATTAAAATCTTATAGAATCTCATGCAAATGCTATTTTATAAATCTTTACACTGCTGTCTGTTTCACATTACGGAGGTCTCCCAGCAGATATATTATGCTATTAGCCATAGGCTGCATCTGAAGCGCTGCAGCTAGCTGATGCTAATGCTAGCACTTACAAATAATCATAGAAATTATTTTTTACATTTCCATGTAAGGCAGAATTGACAACTAAAAGCTGTAAAGGTTGATAAAATACTGTTTACACGAGCTGCTACAATTTTGTAAGGAATAGAGTTGTTTCAAGATAGAACGAATCCACTTTAGTCACGGACTAGCCATTAGCTTGCTCGAAAATACTTTGGACATTTTTTTTCCTGATGATGACATAAAATAAATACAGTGCATTTTCAGTCCATTCTGGTGTGTTTTGATGTACAACAGCTAGCTAAAGTGAGGCTAACGCTAGCTCACTTTCTCTGTTCGGGTCACCACCACATAGTTTTTTTGCAGTTCGGGTCGATAATGAGCAACAACAAAAAAAGTTATGAAATGTTTTTTTTCTCAAATCATAGATGCTCTTTAGACAGCGTTCTGCTAAAATCTCTGTGTTTAATGCTAAATGTGTAACTACTGGATGCCTCCAGCGGACCTCAGCCCACTGTATCAGAAGGGCTGCAGGAAGCAGCTGGAGTTACAGCAGCTACAATAGGGTCTCTCCTTCATTGTAAACATCATTGTAAAATCTGAAAAACACATAAATTGTAGAGAAAAACCCAGATTAGTGTAATTATATCTTTATAATAAATTCTGCTATGTAGTCCTTTGTTTAGGAACAAGCTCCTTGGTTCGTTTTGGTCCTTCTGTTTGGAGCTACCTGGTGTTATGCTGAGATGTGTTACCCTGTCAAAAACTGTTCTGTCTCACCTCCACATGCTGCCAGCTCTGTGCATCACATAGTGCTGTGGTGACTACTGATGAATCTTGTCAGCTGATAGATTATGTCATATTGCACAGCCCAACCATTAGCTTGTTTAAAACTGTTGGACTAGTCATTAGCTCAATATCTGTTTCTCCAACCTGAGGTAATTTAAAAAGCAATCTACAACTAGTAAACCCCACTTTAAACATCCTGAACTACCACGTCAAGTTGCAGTTGGCTTCAATACCAGATCAACAAAAACGACCTACAAACATGTCCTGATTACACTTCTTTCTTTCTCGTCTCCATCCCTTCAGAACACAAAAGCTTCAGTGAGGCAAAAGAAGACACAAAAAGAAGTAAACACTCATTCATAGCTAACAGAAGCGCCGAGGCTGTCTAGGTGAAAGCTGGCCTAAATCTAAGCACAGTGCTTTGTTGTAACCTTGACCACGTTAGATAATAAAACATCATCTTAAACTGGCAATCATATGGTCACATACCTTACAATACTGTCTGCTTTTCTTTTTCTGACTAATCAGAAAGAAAATCGTTTTAAAAAATGCAGGTAATATGGAGCACAGGTTTGTTCGTGTATCAAGATTATAATCAAACTAGACAACAACTATCATGCCACGTCTATGTTCATCTGACAGTCACTTCTGTTACGTGTTTGGATACAGTTATAATCCCATATAATCTGATTGTCTATAAACTAAACGCCATAGAGAGAGAGAGGCACCAGACAGTAATGAAGGACAGTAAAATAAACCAGTACACAAATAAAAATCTCTCCATATAGAAATATAAACTCTAGAATTGTCCAATAACTATGTAGTTGGTCATTGATTGATCAATGCAAGCGAATATAAAACAGCATATCCTGGGACAAAATATTTGTTCTGATCCAGGATCAGTTTTGTCCTTCCAAACTTTTTATTTGTCACACATGGCAGGAGAGGTCAAACTTGCCCCCAGTTCAGCATTTAAAAGCAACTATATATCAGTCTATAAAACGCGCATAAAAGAGAGAGAAGGCACAGAAACACAAACCCACTGCAGAGTGAGGTGGACAGACGGCAGCAGCTTTTTTTGTTGTTGTTTTTTTTTGTTTGTTTGTTTTGTAGGAGGCAGACTGGTTGAAGCTGCAGGTCTGCAGAGGTCTTGATATATTTGCTGACTCGTTTTCAGTGAGTTTGTTTGGACCTCTACTTGGATACGACTGAGTTGTTTGCCGTTCTACATCTGGTCTAGCTATGGACAAAGCCACCGGTCTCCGTCAGTCAGTAGTGTCACATTCAGTGCATCATAAACCAAAGAGATAACTGAGTAGTGGTCCTGAGTCCACTTCTGTATAGAGAACAGGTGTAGTCTTTTGATCCAGTGCAGAACTACTCTTAATACAACAGATCTAAACTGCTTTCCATCATTTTGCCTCTCAGATCAAAATGAAGGAGGAAGCCACTTTATGCTACTAATGCAAAGCTCTTCTTTAACATTATACCTCTTATTTCATCGCTCCAGTCTGATCTGGTGTTGTTTGATTTGCTGCCTTTGACTGGACAGGTTGCCTCTTGGCCACAGTGCTGTTAGTCGCCACTCTTTCCTCTTTGCTCTTTTCCTGTTTGACTGCGCCCTTGATATTGCTGGTGCTACGAGGGTGGACAGGCGTTGATTTTACAGCAACAGGAGCTTTGCCCTGGGTTAGATGGGGGTAATCTCCAATGTTGACGGTCAGGTTGGTGTAGAGCGGCTCCAGCTCCTTGGAAAGCAGCTCGTAGGTCAGTGAGTTCAGACCATCGGAGTGCCAGTTGAGTCTAGTCCTTTTGAGAAGGTCAAATCTAGAATGACATACAGCACATTATCATAGATGGATTTACTATCAGGCAAAGGGGGGCATCGAGATACTAGGGGCCTTATAAATTATCTGGTAAACAGAAATTTGGATTACATTTTTAATTTGTGATACAGATGTAAGCAAAGTGTGATGGTTGCTGCCACAAAGACCAAAAGAGAATAAAAACTGAGTAAATTGTTGAAACTCCCAAAAATAAAAAGGTTTTTAATTTTAGCCACTGAAACAAAAACCATGAGGAGTTAAGAAGAGATGTTGCCTGAAAAATAACTTGTGATGGCCCAGCTTATCCTAACAATAACTTAAAGAGATAATCCACCAGAAAGTGATTTTTTTTTTGTCTCTTGCCATATTCCTCATAGTTAGATAAGTGGGAAAAACAATTAGTAACCAGCCCAGCTGTTTTCCTGATCCAGCAGTACTCCTTTAGCTTAGCGTAAAACACTGTAAGTGAATGGTAACAACTAGCATTGTGAGAAAAAAAGTCCCTAATACTCAGTAGTGATACTAATTCTGCCTAGTAGTGACTTCAATAAACATATCGACTGCAAGTGAAAATAAAAAGTAACACAAAGGAACTACAGGTACTATTTTAGACTCAGAACTACTTTTATGACAAAGAACAGCTGTAAGCCTCTGCTGAACGGCACAAGGACATGACGCAGCGGCCCCAAAGACGCCTACATCCTTAAAACAATACTGGCTACTAAACTAAACCTGGTCATCTTCTGTGCAGCTCCTGACTTTGTGTTATTTTTCATCATCTGTGAAGTTTACAAGCAACGTTCGGATACGTGTTTACGGAAGTACGTCTCCTTGGAGCCGCTGCGTCATGTCCTTGCACACTTATCTTGGCAATAGACAAAAAAATCACTTTCTGGTGGAGTATGCCTTTAATATAAGCTAATAAGAATTGACTTGTGATCTAAACCTTTTTAATGTCTGTCAAACAAACTGCAAACTTCCACATTTATAGATCAACTGAAGCAAGACGTTATGGCATGTGAAATAGAATTTTTTTGTTAATTAAATTAAACTGTAAAAAAATAAGTAAGACTTAAAATAAATGACCATAAAGTACGTACAAGTAGAATTTCAACAAATTTTGGTTGGAAGATAACAACGAGGTGGGGATGTGGGGGACCTCACACCCGTGCTTCACCTCAGG
This sequence comes from Callopanchax toddi, assembly GCA_006937965.1. NCBI lineage: Eukaryota > Metazoa > Chordata > Actinopteri > Cyprinodontiformes > Nothobranchiidae > Callopanchax > Callopanchax toddi. The sequence continues at coordinate 236,112 of SSNR01000497.1, read as the reverse complement.
CCCCAAAATGACTAAATCCACCCCTGCATGTTGTATATACTGTATTTGAGTGTGTTTCACAGTCAACCTTTACAGATAAATCACAACAAACTAGATGTTTTTGTTCTAATTTTCCCTCTTCAGCATCTCTTGCCACTAAAGAGCTTTATCAGTCTTCACAGCTTACTCTCTGCCTGAAAGCAAATCAGCAGATTTTCTAAAATGTCAAAGGGTTCTTTTCTCATTCTAAACAGACCTTTTCGTAAAAGCCGATCAAGTCCAGCAAGCTTTTAGGAACAAGGTCTCAAAGACCTGTAAACGTTTTAAGGTAAATTAATGCTCTAAGGTTAGAGATTGATGCACAAAGGTTGTAGCTATGGTTGTCTTACGTTAGATTTAGAACTCAGTGTGATTTTTGCTATTTGAAAAATCTATTTATATGAATAAATAGATAGCCATGAAGGTTAGAATAAGCAGAAATAATAATAATATTAATGTTCTGTGGTTCTGTCTACCTGCGTGGGTTTTGCTCATTGCCTCTGTCTCCTTTATGTTTGATCATCTTGTAATGACCAATGGCCACTGGGGGGCGTACTATCTTCATCCCAGACAACCGAACTCTGAAATGGGCAGAAATCAGCAGCACTCAGAAAAGATTCTCAGTCAAAAACATCCATAAACTGTAAATGACAAAGTCATTCTAAAACAATAAATCTGGTCTCTAACTAATAAAACTGTTTTCTGCTACGTTGAGATAGAAAACTACTCAGTCTAACAGTATTAAGAAGTACTTTTAAAAGCAAAGAAACTAAGAACGCTGACAGCATGTAGAGTTTCATAGAGAAACAAACATATTCATGGACTACTTTTCCCATTTCTTGTTTGAGTAGACCTCCAGTTATCTTAATCAATAGAAACATGATGGAACTAATGACATCTGAATTTGGGAACATGCTTCTTAGAATGTGCATTTCTAGTAATTATTAGCACAGATTGTTTTTATTTTAGCTTTCTTCTTGGATTTAGTGCCAATCGCAGCATACTGGCAAAAGCTAGAAGAGCCAGGGATTGGAGAGAGGGTACCGCAGCCTAGAAATGAGAAAAGTCTGAGAGCTGAAAACAATCCAGTCTAAATCTGCAGGCTAATCCATGCAAACATACCCACTGAGCCCACTCCAAGAGACAGAAAGAAAAGCAGCAGCAATGAGAAGATGATGAGAAGAGGATGTTAGAACACATAAATAAAAGTAAAATATAAAATGATTGCATTTTTTAAAAGGATCATGAAGATGATGAGTAGAGCAAATGAAACGTTTTTAAAAAAGTGGAGGAAGACAGAAGCTGCACGTCTCAGTTTGCACCTCGGCTTGGTCCATCCACCTTACCTAGCAGCAATGTCATCATCCTCTCCACCCCAGCCCCAGTACTGGTTAGGGAAGCCATTCATCTTCATGTACTGGTCTGGGGTCACCGCAGACACCCCACCAAAATACTGTGGGTACGGCAACCTGAGAGGGTCACATCACATTAAGAGTTTTTCAATGTTGTCTCAGGAAAACGCACTGAAATCCATAAAACACCCCTCCAGGCGATCGTTTTTACCTGTATCTGAATTTGTCCATGGCCACAGACAGGTGTGTAGGGAACTGTTTGTGGCAGGTGTAGGTGTTGTGGTCGTTCTCAGGCAGCAGGTCGACGTCGTGGAGGAAAATGCAGCTCCAGTCGTCGTCTCTGAGAGCCTCTCGCACGCCGACGTTCAGCAGCTTGGCTCGATTAAAAGTACTGTTTCCCCACTGAAGCCAGAAACACAGGCAGGATGTAACGTTTACACAATGAAAGGGGCTTTATGGATTTAAAAAGATTGTGTTTTTAGAGGATTTGTTCGATTTTTAAATTTTAAAAAAAGGTTCAAATTGACAAGCCCACTGTGTCACAATATTTCATCTTTTTTATCTTCACGTAACTTCAACTTCAAATCATGGTGCTTTTATCATTTGATCTAAGTCGTTTACTGATTTTTTTAGTTTTTTCTATCGCTGGCTATAAATTCTGATCAGCAGGTTTATAGTTTATATGGAAAAGAATTTAAATAACACTTTTTGTGAACATTTTTAATGTTTAATGTTAGGTAATCCAACTTTATATTAGTGTTCTTAATTTTGGAGTAATATAAAAATCTGGCAGACTTAAGTACTCGGTTTTTACTGGTTAGGGAACCTTTTGGCGTTTGGTAATTCTTTGACTTAACTTGTTTACCCTCTGTAAGAAGTGTATTGGGAATACTTTATATCTAATATGATCTCAAAGCAGTCTGATAGACAGACACCCAGATGGGGACTGACCTGCTGTACGATGTAGATGCTGTAGTGGATCTGCTGCCGCTGCAGGAAGGGATGGAGGTGGTAGAGAAGGGCACGAAGATGGCTAAGTCGGTTCCGGTATGGTACCACTATTGCTGTGTGGTGGCGAGGTTCACAGTCTGGAGGACGGTAGCGCCCGCCGGGCAACACTAACGGGTTCCTCTGTTGGATCTCCTCCATCGATAGAGGAGAGGACAGATGGACAGTCACGGGTCCAACTGGAAAGCAAAGGAAACGGTTGGTAGAGTCGATCTGACCAACAGCACAGCAGAAAACTATGACCATTGTATGTTTTGCTGTGACCACAGAATGAATTAAACACCCCCCTCTCTCACCCAAAAGGGGTGATGGGATTGGACAGTCTCTCAGCGGTTGGCCCGAAGCAGGAAATCCAGAGCTGGAGTTCCGAGGTGGAGGAGGCGGTACTCCTAGATGACTGAGGTTTGTGTAGACATCATGAGGTCGAGAATAATCAAACTCAGGTTCTGTTGGGTGCACCAGGACAGACACCAGGCCTTTAAAGCCCCCCAGGGAGAAATAGAGCACAAAGGCAAACTGGAAGCCTACAAGCAAGGCTAGAGTGCACGGGGAGTCCAGAGAGCGCCCGCAGCAAGCCATCATGAAGAAGACTGTAGAGATACCATCAAATTCAAGGTGGGGGAAGTGGACGTAGGGGTGGGAGGGGGGATGGGGAGAGGAAAAAGTAGCAGGATGAGGAGGGAGATGAATGAGGAGAGGCAGAAGGAGAGGAAGGGGAGGCGGTGGCCTAGAGTGCAGGATCAGGTGTGCAGGATGTGGGCATCCATCAGCTGGAAGGGGTGAAGCTCAGCCTGCACTGCCATCACCTTCTGACCACAGAGGACACTGAGAGGAAAGATAGAAATAACCAATAGTCAATCAATATTGTTCTTTACTATTTATATTGTCTTCTAAACTAAACCAGAACAATTCCCAAGAATTGCAGAGCAGATTTGGATTATTTTGAACATAAATATAGTTGATAAATGAAAAAACAGAAATTCCTAAAACAACTTAAAGTTCAGTGTCAGAATATCTGAGTCTCCTACCAACAGCTGGTATTATACAGTATGATATGACTGAACAGCTTCATAAGGGTCAAAGGTTACAGACTTCATGGTTTTCATGTTCTGTTATGCTCTTCAAAATAAAAGATTTTTTTTATTCTCAAGACACAAGATGCATTTCAGCTGGCAGGTCAACTTACTGACATGCACCCTCTGGCTAGTCACGCATGGGAGACGTTAAAGAAATAAACCTTCATGCCCCCAAAACAGGAACTAGAGGCTGAAATAGGCCAAGGACCATCTACTGAGACTGAGGTTGAATGGAACACAGGGTCAAGTCTAATCTCAGATCTTTATTTTTATTATTTACTATTATAGTGCTATGAACTATTTTTCAACCTACTTATTTGATTTCTGGAAATCCTCTCAAGACCTCCAACTTGGTGTGTGTTGACCCAGAGTGAAGTCCTGACCACTGACTTAAAGCACATCTTATGCTATGCAGAAACCACTTAAAGTCAGGATGCTGGAGTGCCATCAGTCATGGCTACCTCAGTCCTCCAACCTCAACCCCACTGACCTGAAAGAAGCTTGACTGAAAGGTTTGGGCCATGTAAATATCTTCCAACTGTATAGGAAGAGTTTTAGGGCTGCACAATATTTTAAAAATGCAATTCCAATATATATCTGTTGCAAAAAATACAACTTTTCCTCTCTTGTCTCTTTTGTGTTCATTATCACACTTTCTAATGTATTTGCATTTCAGCCGCTTTGGAATATAACGATCACTTGTTCACTGCACCAATAAAATACACAGATATGACAATAAACTCACAATATACTGAGAAACATTACACTACTATTACACTAAAACACATTAAGCTAAATCACAGCCTGGTCAGAGTTCGCAGGGCTCCTATAACATCCAAAAGGTGATATCATTGTTTAGGTTGTCATTTTAGGCTGTGCTCTAAAACTTGGGAATGTTTCATTGCATTTTGAAAGTTACCTTTATTGTGTAATAGTCTGATTAAAGCCTATCCTGGAGCAGAGAGAACTCACTGCACTTTCTTCCTCCTTTCATCATCCAGCTTTCTGTAGTTTAAAAAAAAGAAACTGAGTGAGCAGGAATGCATCAACAGATTTATCTCAGTGTAAAGTCCTCTGGAAGCTAAAATAAGCTGAGTAATGACAAGCAGCTACAAACAAATGTCATGTTTGCTTCTTTATTTAGAAGGGCTTATTTTCAGCTGACATAGGGTGTCTATGGGAGATGAGACTGATCCACCATCTCGGTTTACTGTTAGTCAGATATGTTGTTGGCTTGTTAAAGTGAGTTTAACACCAGAAATCAGGCAGGAAATCAAAACATTGGAGAGATAACTGATCCAGCCTCCATCTGATTAGCCTGTTTACCTCCATCTCCTGGCCCTTAGAAGTTCGTTATGACATCACAGAAGAGAAAATAGCACTGAAACATTTACTCGACGCTTTCCGTCAATAGATGTGTGTCCCTGTAGCTGGTTGTTGTTATAATTCTGGGCTTCAGACATGCTCTGCTGCACCAGCCGACTCACCAGCAGCACATCCCCTCCGACTCGTCTAATCCAGCCCCCGGCTTCCTCTGATGATCGGCAGGCCGCTGCCGCCTAACGGATTACCAGATCCCGGTTTTCTCCCAGATGCTGCTCGCTCCTCCTCCGGCTGATCTCTCCTCCGAGGTCAGGTGTCTCCGTCGCTGCTCTGATTCCGTTGCAGACGCGTTCATTTTACAGGAGCATCGCCGCAGACCCGTCCACCAGAGTCAAAACACACAGCGAGCGCGCGCTCCGCCTCGCGCTGTTGGATGGAGAGGAGGCGCAGCGCGGTGACGCACTGAGCGCCTCTTTTAAAAGGAAAACCAATGTTTTTCTGTTCCTCTGAGGCTTTGAGTGAAAATATTAGTAATCACAGACGTCAGGTAAAAAGTTCATCACTAAAACTGCTTTGTTGAGGTGTAAAAAACATCCCCCGATAATAATAATAATAATAATAATAATAATAATAATAATAATAATAATAATAATAATAATAATAATAATAATAATAATAATGGAGGGGCATTTTTGACCGAAATAAATGTAATTTAAAGAAATAATGTTGCAGTTTTATTCTAGGACAGTGAAATATTACAGTACATTTAAATATCAACCAATCATTGAGTGGTGGCGCTAGAGAGAGAAATATTCACCTACACAGTATTTAGCCTACCTTCAATCAGCTGCAAACTCTCACCTACAGAGAGGTCAGATCAAAAAGACTCTTAACATGTGGACCAGGTGAGAACCCACTCACTAAATATATAAAACAATTCAGTCACTCATAAACATTAATCACGAGGCTGAAGTCAGCAACAGCATCAATAATAATAATAATAATAATAATAATAATAAAGGCAGGTCATGTTTATTTTGTTGGTTTTGTCCAGCTTGATCACAATAAACAATAAAATCTAACTACAACTGAAAATATATCATTTGAAACGTTTGTTATTCTGTCCTGTTTTATTTTATGTTCTCTTATTTGTGGTATTATGCTTTTTTTTTAAACTCCAATTGTAATTATATTTTATCTTGCATGTTTCCTGAAACAAGTCTGAATGGAATTATCTGTATAGATAAAAGTTAAATACAAATAATTAAAATCAAAAACATCAGAGAATATTTATAATGTGTATTAGAACTAAAACTTAAAACTTTAAATTAGACTTTGGCCCTTGTTCCTGAAATAATGCCTGGTTATTGTTAAAAAAAAAAAATACAAATAAAGTAACACGATTCACTGAACAGACTGTGGTTCTCAAAGTTGAGGTCAGGACCCCAGCGTGGGTCACAAAATGGTACGTTTGGGGTCTAAGTTCATTACTAATAGAAAATGTTCATTTTAATTGTTGCAAATATAGACAGACATAAATGGATAAAAGTTGTTTGTGTTTTCATTAGGCCCTTATTTATCTATAGCTCTTATATGTTTATACACACAAAGGAAGGCTACATTTCAGGATGAACCTAAAATGCACTCTTACCTTGAAAAGTGAACTTAATGCCTTCTTTAAACTTTAGAGAGCACACGTCCAACAGTGTTCCAGCTGTGTGTGACAGTGATGTTTGGTCAAGTCGACTCATTTGATCAACATTTTTTAAATCATAGTTTAGGATTCAGTCATGAAATGTTTTCAGTTTTTCTTTATTTCTCACACCAGCCTGCCCAGGGGGCATCAGGTGCTTTCTCACTGAATGCAGCAGGCTAGAAATGTCTTTATTCACATGCAGCAGTAGGTTGTCAGGTTACAGAGACAGAGAGGACATAATACTTATGGATAAAGTAGTTCCACATAAATCTACAGCTGTAAACAGGCCACCCCCCACCCCCCACCCCCCCATCCAAACCCTGAACTGTACCCTAAAGCAGAGGAAAAAGCAGGACAGAAAACTGTGCAAAACAATGCATCAACACTACTATTGTATGCTGCACTGTGTAAACACACTGCTCTCATTGTCTCAAAGCAAAGCAGGTGTGTTTATTCAGTCTGGGGCTGACCCCCCCCCTCTCAGAGTCCTCTGGAGGACACTGTTAAAGTATCACTCCGCTAATATTCAGGAAAACAGACTCGAGGACAAATCAATACAAAATGATGTTTTGATCCCACAATAACAGGACACATTTCTCCCTTTTCATTTAAGAACTGAAGATAAAGTGAAAATGTAACATTTGAAGGAAATCACTGACTCTGTGACTACATGTTTCACCATCACAGACTCAGGACCAAACGGTTTCTGGTGGATGAAACAGGAAGAATGTGTTCATCAAATCAACACACACAGGAAGTTATAAAGCACCTTTTATATGTATAAAAAACATTCTAAAATGCATTGCTTTTCTATAATTACTTAAAAATTGAACAAAAAAAACAGATGAAAGAATGATATCTACCACAAAAACAACTGTTGTGAAAAACTGGAATGAAATGCTTCACAAGTTTTCAGTTCTCCATAGATTTGGAGAAAAACATCCTCCTCAAACCATCTCTTTTATATCCGTTTCAGTTGGAAAAACCTTCAAAACCTTCTTTTTAAAAAGCACAAAACTAAACGTAGCACTGTACAGGTTTTAGATCTTTGCTCACTTCAAGTTAAGGGATTGTTTTTCACTCCTTTTTTTAAATTCAACAACTTTACTTTCCATCTTTAGCATCACTCGTCCTCTCTACAAATATAGCAATAATTATTAAAATATCTCAGACATAAATTCCCTTCCTGCCAATCTCAAGTTTTATTTTTATTTAAATTATTTTTCTCTTTTCCCCATCACCTTTCCCTCATTCTGTTTGTTAAACACTCAGCACCTCCTCGTTTTTATTTCTTGTAGTTTCCGAACTGAATGGCAAAGCGGTCGCCCACACAGCGAAATGTTGCTGGCTGCACCTCCCAGTAGTTGACGGGGTTATCAAACAGGCTGATGCCATTATAGAATGTCCTCTTCATCCCAAATCCTCGAGGGCAGAAGTCATCCACACCTACGTGACTGATGTTGTTGGAGTGGAGGTACACCACCTTGAAAAGAAGAAGTGGCAAAAAGAAGGGAAAAAAAGAAAGTAGGTTTGGAAGGTGTTGGGAATTCAAAATAGCCTACAGTGAAGTAAAAGTTGAGCCTAACCTGCAGGTATTTCATGTTTGGAAGGCCCTGGGGAACACGTGTGAGGCGGTTGTTATCCAGGTGCAGCTCTCTCAGCATGGGCAGATACGACAGGCTGCCATTCTCTATGTTACGAATGTGGTTGAAGCCAAGACCCAATCTGGAAAAAAGAGACAAAGAAATAAAATTTTCAAGTGTGCTAATGCAGCTACCGCCTGAAATTTCAATATACATCTACTTTCCTCTATGTGGGCCTCATTCCATTTAGGATTTATCTTTGACGCAATCTGCACTCATTTTGATTTATAAACTATAAAAAATATAAAAAGATCAAAAGAAATGTTAGAGCTGCTGCTACTGGCTTATTAGGGTCACTATGGTAGACACACATCTCTCTCCCTGCTCAGACTCCAGTGTAAATTTATGGTTCTAAAGGAACCAAGATGTGCAGAGGGCATGACATCGTACACAACATGCTGACAGGCGTGACATCGCACACTGCGTGTAGTATTTACAGAAGAACGCATGGGTGTTGCATGTTAGCATGTGCGTGCGCATCAATTTTAAGTTGTTGGATCCGACACAAATTAGTGACAAAGTGATGAGGAGACGCTTGTTTTATCCATAGCTGCTTCTTGCCTCCTCTGGTGCAGAACTGTTCCATCCGTCACGTGTTGTTGAAGTAAAAGTTGGATAAAATGCAACTTGAACATTCAGATTGAGGTTGCATTGAAAAACATCAGATACATATCCGATTAAGGACTGGATACAACCTGAGTTTGATTTGAATAAATCAAATTTGTGTTGTTCAGAATGTCATAAAAAATCTAACAAACAAATCGCTTTTGAAAGAATGGGTGGTGATGGGCTCAGCCAATCGTTGATGGTCCATATATTCATCTGGTGGTGCGAGCTGTGTTTGTATTTGGTTCCTGCTAGTTTAGCTAACATTAGTTAGAAATAGCATATAATGCTGGCATGAATGGTAATGGTGGCTAACCTTCAGCTAACAGAACACAGCTATCTAGCTGCTAGCTGTGATATCAAGCAGAATGTAGTAACGTTAGACTACGTAGCCATTGATATAGTCGACTACTCGATAAAATAACTGCCTGAATAATAGCTTTAAAAATAATCATTTGCCCCAGCCCTAAAACCGAGCTATGTTGATCGGGGCACTTTTTGCCCCTGGTTGTGTCTCCCATCACAAATTAATTCTAGGTGAAGAGTGAGACAAAGGACAGTTGAGAAAACCTTTTGTTGTTGTTTCAGGTCCTGTAGGTTAAAATGTTTATGTCATGTTTATTTGTCATGAAGTTGGGGGAAAAAATGCTGTTTCATCTCATTTTACCCAGCTTCTGCTAGACCTCACCCTGAGGTCTGTTTTCATTATATTTTTATCATGCTGCAGTCACTAGACCCCAGAAGAAAGAACACTTGATTTTGTCTTTGATAATAATTGAAAATATCTGTATTTATGAACCAAAGTGCTGAATCATTGACTGCTCTCAGCTTGTTTTTTGTGATCTTGTGAACTGCTGGATGCTTCCACCTCTCTATAGTTTAAAGTTTGGAAAATCCTTGCCTCATGTTTCATTACTCCCCCTAAAATCAGCTGCAAAGAAAAACCAGGCAGCATTAGAGAGCCCTTGTGCTGTAATCCTGTTGCTGTTTTACCAAAACCACATCACAGTATTTCATTAAGACCAAACTATTTTAATGCGTTGTAAAAAGAAAGGAAACATGTCTCTTTTAATAGACACAGCTGACAGTGAGTGTAATCCTTCACTGGTACTCATGCAAAGGCTTTTAGGGTGGGACAGTGTTGCATTGAAGTATTAAACAGACCTGTGGAGGTTTTTGTAGCGGCTCAGGTCCTCCAGTTCCACAGCCTGGATCTGATTTTGGTCTAGATGAAGCTCATGGAGACTATCTGGGAGATCTAAAAGCCAAACAGCAAACCTGTGAGTCTTCACTTTAAGGTAAAACTTTGTACAATGGTTCCACACACTTTGTGCCGTAATGACAGTTTGTCTGGTTCTCTGTAAGGAGTCTTTCATTAAAAAAAGAACATTTTGTAAAACTGTCACTTTCCTAGACTTTAATAAAAACATTAAAAATATGTCAGTCTAACAAAAAAAATATTCCTATATCATTTATAAAAACAAAATATACTTTAATTTTAAATTTCATATTGGTTTCTACCTTTTGGCACTCCAGTTAGTTTGGCTTCTGATATACGCAGAAAATTCAGTTTCAGTCCCTTAAAGGCTCCTGGCTCAAAACCACTGTTCTGGATGGGGTTGGCTCCCATTTCTGTAAGATAGATGGGAGTATTTGTGACATCAAATAAAACATATTCCTTTTAATTTTCTAAATCCAATGCTTTAGAGTGGTGAGGACCACAGATTGTTAAAGCCATCAGCATGTCTGACCTATGCAGTTCATGCTGCCCAGTCCTGAGAAGGTTCCAGCTGCCACCTTCTTGATGCGGTTCTCGTGGATCCTCAGCTCAACCAGGGAGGCAGGCAAGTTTTTGGGGATGGTGGTCATCAGATTCTTTGAAAAGTAGAGCTTCTGCATGCGCTTTAATGGAGTGAATGTTTTGGGGTGGACTTTGGAAATCCTGTTATTCCTCACAGAAAGGGCCTGAAACCATAACAACCAACCAAGAAAAGAATAAAGTCAAAAGCTCCTCACCTGGTTCATGTGACAACATCAGTAGCAAGAAGTGAAAAAATAACAGAAAGAAACAAATTTGCAGAAAATGCACAAAAATCTGTTAGTGTGTGTGTGTCTTACATATAAATTAGTAAGGCCTCTGAAGTCATTCTCCTTCAGCTCTGTGATGCGGTTGTTCTGCAGGTCCAGGAACTTGGTGTCTGGAGGAATATTCTTCGGCACCTCCGTCAAACCTGGAAACAAGGCAAACAAAAATACAGAAATGAAGTTTCCTCTATTAAATGCTTCCCTAACCAACACCCTAAAACCAGTTTGTTTCTCTTAGGATGTCTCACTCAGACACAGACTTTATAAAATAAATAGTCACACCAATCTCACTCCAACGCAATCCTAAATGAGACCTTTGGTGTGCCTGAGCTATTATTTTAATGAAAGGTGGACGTGGACACAAACACGGAGGTCACACACAGACGTCACGGCAGTAGTCGCATTAGGGGACACAAGCACACACAGAAGCGCACATTTCCCTCAAACCAGATGGGAAAACCAGATGTTTTCCATCTGGATTCCACTTGACAGAAGTCACCAAGGATGAGACCTAAATACCATCAGCAAAGTCACACATAAAAAAAAAAACTGGGAGTCGAGTGCAGCAAAGAAACACTAACTGTGTGTGTGTGTTAATGTGTGAGTGGTGATGCTGTCTGAGAACAATGTCTTGATTTTCTGCTACAAAAACTCATTTAAAATGATAAAAATCAAAAATAGTTAAGTTTTTCCTTTGTGGAATATCTAGTCAACAACAAAATCATGCACACTAAGAACAGATGAAGCTAGCACACAGGTGAACATCAGAAATACACCTGCATTACTCTGTCCAGCAACTTCCAGAGGAATGACGCAATTCACATAAACACAGCAGCGACCAGCGGTCATTAAGGAGCCCACATCACACAGACGCTGCATCAGCTGTGGTCTCAGGATGTGTAAGTGAGTCCAGGACAAGCCTCATCTGGATGGAGACCATGATGCAACAAGACCCACTGGTGAGAGTGGCAGCCGTCCCACTGGGATCCAGTCAGCCACCGGCCACATCTGACCCACAGGACTCGGCCCAGAACTGTCCGGCTGCAGTTTAACTTTAGAAGTATGGCTTTAGCGGTACTGTGCCACACCCTCTGTGACACCACACAGGATCAAACCATCGGCAGCTTCTCTCTGACGGTCGGGTCAAACCACATCCACGCAATGCTGTGAGAGCTGCTGTGCTGTGGCTTCATCCTGGAAATTATCAGGGTTTTGCCTACAGAGAGCAAATTAACTCCTTAAAGCTGTGGGGAGTGATGGTTTCCATAGCTCAGTCTGCAGCAAAATGGGAATCACAAAAAGAGATTCTAATGAACATTAAATCATTTATTATTCTTATTGAAGCCACTCGGAAGTCTTTCAAAGGGAAGTTTGTCTTTCCAACACGTTTTCTGCATTTTGCGAAGGAAGCAGGATTCAGTAGCCAGTAATCCAGGAAAGGGGTATTTTTATAAGCTATTACAGAGTTTATTTAAACTCAAACCATTCACATCTTGGCTTTTTAATGTCTATCCCCATCTAAAGTAGTTTATGATGAGTGAAACAGGAACTTCAAGTGCTCAGAAACAGTGGACATGTCGATGCGGAATTACTTTAAACATTAGATATAAGGGACTTAAACCTTTTAAAAGTTTTTTTTGTTTGTTTTATTCTTGAATAGTCATGTGTAGATCCAACCCAGCCCGTCTAATTTGTGCACACTTTGTGACTTGGAAAATCCAATGCTAAATGTGTACATTTTGCTGTGAAACTGGGTTGTTTCAAACTTCTTCTATGGTTTATTTATCTTGATCGAAAGGCAGACTATGCAGCTCATTCATGTTTAGAAATGATAATCTACAGCTTTCATCATGGTTCATAGCAGCAGTAAATCTCCAAATCTGTACTGTATACCTGCATCCTTTCTAGCAGACGCCATAAACAAACCTGACAACAAAAAAGAGAGAGAGCTTTCACCAAGACCCTGATTAAGTAAATCTTTTAACCCTCAAGACCACAAACCACAGCTTTTTACTCGTATCTACCACAAATCTCCCAAACTGACAACACCAGCACCCTCTAAAACCCCCGGTTACCCTCAACGCAAATACTCAACATCATGCCGGGATGCACGCCGAGAGGAGACAGACGCCACCACCAAAATACATCTGTTCTAAATAAGCACTTGACATCTCGGAAATTATACGCTTCCACATTTACCCGCTGCTGAAAAGCCTGAGGACAGTAAATATAAGATGATGATTTGACAAAACCATTATGTCTAAACGCCGGAATCTAGCTGGAGTTTTATGACGAGGGTAGAGGAGATCCTTTAGATCCATAAAAAAAGAGAATTTAAGATCTCAGTCCTTTAAAATCACAGTGAAAACAAATTGTTTATTAGATCAGATTATTCTCAGATTTTTATCATTTTGGATCGTTTCTTGTCTTTGTAACCATCACAGTAAACATCATTTACATGAATCTCAAAGTTTTCTCATGGTAAAATCTCAATCCTTTAATCATTTTCAATCCTGTCATCTATTTTAAAGCCCTTTTTACTGACTCACTCTCCCTTCCATCCTGGTTTCAATTAAACATTTTATACATCCATCCATCCATCTTCTGAGGCCGCTTATTCCTCCACAGGGGGTCGCGGGGGGGCTGGTGCCTATCTCCAGCGGTCGGGGGGCGGGAGGCGGAGGACACCCTGGACAGGTCGCCAGTCCATCGCAGGGCCACACAGAGACGAACGAGACAAACAACCACACACCCACTCACACCTAAGGACAATTTACCAGCCCAATTAGCCTGACAGTCATGTCTTTGGTCTGTGGGAGGAAACCGGAGTACCTGGAGGAAACCCACGCACGTACGGGGAGAGCATGCAAGCTCCACGCGGGGAGGCCGCAGAGCCGGGACGCGAGCCCACGACCTCCTTGCTGCGAGGCAACAGTGCTAACCAACTGCGCCACCATGCAGCCCCATTTTATACATGTTTCCAAAAATAAAATATGCCATTAAAAAGTTCCCCCGAACACAGTGAGCAATTTAAAACCTCTCCTCCTGTCAAAGGGACCTTTTAAAAACAAATATTATGTTTCCCCCTTTCCTTTTGTTGCTTCATCTGTTCCTCTTTTTCCTCCTTTCCTCTCCTCTCCTCAGTCTTCTCCCACTCATGTACACACAAAATCTGGAACACAAAATCCTTTCAAGGAGATGCCTTTCCCTGTCAAAATACACCAGCATTACCCTAGGGTAGAAATTTCCTGCCCTAGATAACGAAACAGAGAGTGGAGGAGGGGTTCTCTCTCAGTTTGTAAGACTCAAGGCCCTTGGGTCATGTTCGGTCATTCAGATCATTTGTTTTTTGTCTGATCCTCAACATGCTCTCACACACTGCATGTTGACAAAGCACATCTCAAGCCGCTGCTCTGTTTTCCTCTCACACACTCCCACTAACCGAGGTCAGAGCACTGGACGACCCGGAGCTGGCAGTGGCAGCCGAAGGGACACACGTGGACGTCAGGAGTGGGGAGATCATCGGTGGCCGAACCTTCTTCCTGATCCCTAATCATCGACATCAACCCGCCATTCTCCAAGCTGTCCAGGGCGAAGTCCCAGAAGCCTCTTTGTTCAAAGGGCAGAGCGGAGGAGGGCGAGACCAGCTGGGTCACACACAGCAACAGCAAAATGGAGCAGCGGGGCAACATGTTGGATGTAAACACCTGGAAAAACACAAGAAGAGAAAGGACTTTTAGTGCTTTTTAATACACTATAATACAGTACAATAACACTTCATCTGATACAAGGCTAAAGCTCCATGAATATCACCCACTAAAAACGCAAAAGGTGGGCAATAATGACAGTAAAATGATGATACTGAATATGTTTTGGAGGTCCAAGATGGCCCCCACAGCTAATGTTGTGGGTTCTTTGAATGTGAGAGAAATGACCAGGACACATTACCAAGTTTAAGGCTGTTTATTTAAGTATAAGACAAGAAACATACTTGCAAACTGGTTTGCTCAGAGACCTCTGCCCTCCTCCAGCATCCAACGAAGTCTGACATGTCTTTCGTTCTGTCTGCTTATATCATGGTGATTACTGCAGGCGTCTTTATCTGTGTCCTGCCTCTGCTGATCTATGATGAGCCTGAGACCTTGAGGGCCAGATGCAGGCTGGTGCATAAATTATCCTGTGTTTCTGTTTTAGATAGAGTTCTAGACTGTGACATTCTTCTCTAGCCTGGCATTCCAATCTATGGTTGCTATGGTGAGAACCTTTGTGTGGTCAGTTAAAGGCTCACTATCTGTGGACTCTGTGTTCTGTGTCATCCTCAAGATATTACTATATGTACATTGTGTCTGTACTTCTGATGTGTTCTGTGTGAGCTCAGCTGCCCTAAATTCTGGTTGCTCACGACACTAATGAACATTAGGAAAAACAAATTTTAATATTATAGAGCTATTTTTATCGTTAATGTAGAAAGGTATTTTATCCACTTTGATAGAGTGCAGAATATCAAAATGGGTTGGTATGATAATACACGGAGAAATATCAAAGAATCTAAAATGCATCTCAAAAAATGCCAAGAAAATTCCAAGGATTACTCTGCTAAAGTAGGCAAACATACCTATTACCAAAGACCCTGAAAGCAGGTTAGAATATGATATTTGGAGGCTTTTCTATCAACGTTTGTCTTAAATTTGGAAAATATTTGTACTAGCACATTCAAATAGATAATAAAATACATATAAAAGAAGAAATATTTTTTTAAATCCTTGAGTTTGTACTGTTCTTCCAGTACATATGTTTAGGTGTTAAATGTATACCTTGTTTTACAGGTGAAATATGCATTAAGCTTCATAACAACATGTATTTAATATAAAATTCACACAAAGGATGTATAGTTTGGCTTATAAACAAGTATCTGAATGTTCCCTTTATGACATGCTTAAGTTGTTAATCCTTCCATGGGTATGAAGTCAGTGTAGTGGTCAAAAAATATTATGAAACGGTCTGCTTGTCCCTAATTACAAGGCCCTACTGTTTACACCACACCTAACAGGCAGACTGAGGCTGGAGGCTGGTGAGGGGAACACACTCATTCCCTGTCACACTTACTAGAAAAATGACCCTCTTAAACCACACCAAATGTCACCATCTGCCTCCCACACACAGAGATTCACAGCAAATCGAGTCTGTCCTCTCTAGCCAATCAGATAGCAAAGAAGACTTCACCTGAAATGATGGAAAAGTTTATTCCTGCAAACGAATGGTGCAACAAAGCCACCATTCACTTGCAGGGGAAACGGGCTGTGCCAAGTGTTTGGATGTCATGAAACACAAACTCCATGATGTCATAGTGCACACACACACACACACTATACAATGCTAATCAAAGTCACCAGATGCGTGTGTGTGTTTTTATCCTCCCTGCACAAACCTGACCCATGCTGTCACTTATCCTTCTCAAAATAAAAATTAACTCCTAGAGACACTAATTATTACCAGACTGGTTTTTTTTTTTTTTTGTACTATAGGAATTGTCAGACCCTGTGAAGACGCGCCCAGCACCAAGAGGTGAGCTCAGACCCTGTAATCTGTAAACCTTATCGTGTTAATTCCTCCTCTGATCCCTAGAGCTACAATTCTGTGTGATGGAAAGTCTTAATGCTAATGGCTAGCATGAAAACAGAACCTAAAGGTACATTTTGGCCATTTTAACACGTGCTTCTGTGTAAATGTTTTATACAGTTTTACCCATCAGCTGCCTAAAAGGCTTCAGTTAGAAGAAAATGTTCATGCCCTACATAACTGATGAGCTAACGGCTAGTTTGAATGGTTTAAACAGCTACAATCTTCAAATTTTCACAGCAAAGTTTTAACCACAAAACTCCATGCAAACGACAACTAGTGCAAAACTGATAGTTTGTAAAAACACAGTCATACTAATCACCAGGAAATTTTGAAGATTAGCATTGTTTTAAGACGGCAACAATAAACTTTGGTCTAGCTCACCAGTCTGGTAGGACATAAACTGTATTTCTCTGAACAGAGTCTGTTCTGAAAGCCATCAACAGCTCAAATATATTTAGAAACCTTTACACAGAAACACAGTTCACAGTAAATGAAAAATCCCTTTAAGTTTGGTTTAGGATTCATACAGCAAAATAAACAAATCATGAGGAGAATATAATCTGATCTTTCACATTATCAAAAGCAAGTGGTAAAGAATGATGGGTGAGAGAATTAAAATGTTCATATGTGGTTACTGTGCCTCAGTTTTTCATGTTTGGTTTATGTCCACACTTATTTGATTTTGGCTGGCCATTAACAAACGTGTCTGTTTCAAGAAGCACAAAGATTTCACAAAACTCAGTGGTGCAGAACTAATGCTTATGTATTCTTTTGAATTACAAAAAGTAGGACCTTAACAAAGGAATTTTCTAGAGAAAATCTAGATTATAATCTCATGAGGACAAATTTATCAATTAAACACCAACTGACCATTTTCATAAACATAATTAAAGTACATTCCAGCAGAAACCATCCAGTCTGACCCATCTATTTCCAGTCTCGATGTTTTGAGGTTGCTTATGCAACCTTCTACAACTGCAGGTATTTTTTTCTATTCAAAGAAACAGTACTATTATTTGGGTGCATTAATGGCAGAAAAACAAAGATCTTGTGCATGATGCAGACCTGGCCTAGAAGCATGAATAACTGGTCCCTGCAACCTGCTCTTTGCAACATAAATAGCTGCCAAATTATACCATTTTACAGAAAAAGAAAGAAAGAAAAACCCCACTGGCCTTGACTTGACCAGAAGAATGCAGCCAAAAGGACACAGCGAGAGCATATAGTGTCAACATCACATAATGACACACAACAAAAAGACACAAAAAGAACTAGATTACATACAACATACGCAAGAATGTTTGCTGTTTACATTTTTCAGGCAGGTATGCCATGTAAATCTAGAAATATGACAGCAGTAGATCTGTGTTTTGTCTTCCTTCTGTGATAGCAGATGTAGAGCTGTAGAAATACTGATAGAGGAGGGAAAAGAGGAGATAAGTGCAGTCTGTGATCTGCACAACTGATGTGCAAGGCTACTATAAACACAACATGACAAGACTAAACTACATCCCACGATCAAGCAGCCCTTCCAGCCCTAATAACCACTTTTATCTGCCTTTGGTGTTTGCACATATGAATCCCTCCTCTCTCTCCCTTCACTTCAGCTGTGAGTTGTCAAACATCCGGCTCTGGGATAAAAACAAACCAAAAGGCTGCGATCTTAATTGTTGTTGCTTCAGCTCTCCTCCCACCCAAAGGCCATAAGCGGTTTAATGGATGGATGGATGGATGAATACATGGGCAACTATTTCTGTCTCGTTATAATGTGTGGTGCTGTGAAGTGTTTGTGTGTGTGTTCAAAGGGGTGGGAGGGTGAGACTAGAGAATGGAAAAGGGAAATAAACAGGATGACAACTCTAAAGCAGAGAAAAAAAGAAGTGGGAGTTGTGTCAGTAGTGGTCAGATAGATGCAAAATGTGACAGCTGTTCAAGTAGTAACATCTAGACTCAAATATATGATCTAAACACTTTGAAAGTCTTTATGTTGGCCTTTCCTCTGGCTTTACAGTAAGGGTTATAGTGAGGGATACCAACATTTTAAATAAATCAAAAGACCGACTGTAAGGCATGCTTTCATATCAACAACCCTCATGGGAATGTTTCCATGTCACGATGGATTGACATACTGTTGCTATTGGATGCTTGTAATTCAATAAAACTGCAGCTTATATTGTAATTTTCCTTCATTAAAAAAGAGAGACAGTCTACTAAAGCAGAAGTATGTACTAATAAGGACACAAGACTTGGAATGCTACTCTCTTTAGTACTATTATGCACCTTCAACCATGGTTTATTGGTACTCTGTACCCTATTCATCCTGTACCTCTGCTAGTAGTGCTGTAACCTACTACCAAATTGGTACAAAAACACCTGCTACCTGAGTGTATTCCATATATCATACATAGGTTGTTCCAGTCATCTATTTATTATCAGAATGTCCTGATTCTCAAACACCTGGCATGTTAATCGAGGCAACATCTGAACCAGCAGATCATCGTCTATGTTTTACTCTCATTATGTACTAAGGTTGACCTGACAGTGATTTGAACCCTTAATTTTCCAACCCAAAGCAAGCAACAATACCATAAAACTGACCGGTCAGTCTGTTCTGTCTATACAAGCTGTTGTTTAAGGTTGTTCCAAGGTTATCTGTGTGTACTGAGTTTTGGTTACAGATGCTTTCAATAAAAACCTTGAATAAACATTTAAAATAATCAGTTTGTACTTTACCACATGCCCTCATAAAGGTCAAATATTCAACCCTAGAGGGTACATGAGTCAAAATTGTGCCCGAGAGGCAAAAATGTACTTCTGTACTTGGTAATGTACTTTTTTTGGCTGCGTGAATGTGACAGTTTCTCTCCTTCTCTTTCAGAGGAACTACCTACGATTGTTGAAGTCATTATAACAGGAAATAAACCACAAGATATGTGTATGAAGGTGCATATTTTCTTGGATTACTGTCACAATAAATGCAACAGAAAAGACCAGACAACATACAAAAAATAAGAGAGAGAATTCAGATGTAAAGAGATAAATTTATAGATACTGACTGAGAGTAAAGCTTTGTGAAGTCATCAAAAATAATACCAGCTCAAGAGTTTAATATGCACATTATCCATGATATGCTTGATACATTACATCCATCTTGTACAATATTTAAAATATTTTAAATATATATAAATGCTACCATAAACTTTGAATAAATATGGCTGCCAAAGTCCTCAGTTTAGTTCCAATTTGAATTAGTCAAGCAAAAGACAAACTATTAAACTTTATTATTTATATAGTAAAACCATTCCATGATGTGTTGTGCAAGATCATCAAATTCCATATTAATGCTGCCCTTTCGGTCTTAATCCTTCACTGGCACTGCCACAAACCCTCAAAGTTGTAGAGATGCCAAAATCCACCAGACCTGACAAAACTAATCAAGACCTACAATCCTGCCTTGTCTTATTCTTCTCCATAACACATGCTGTGTTTTAGACAGTGCTGGCAGGAGTGGGAGCAGAGTTAAGGTGAGGCAGGCAGCTCGCCGAGTGCCAGCTGGCAACACAACGCTGGTGTACTGGCAGCTGCCACGTCAACGCTCGGTGCCCATTAAAATCACATGGTGGCTCAAAGTGATCACAGTGCTGAGTGAGCACAAAGTATCAGATGTAGCTGGGTGTAGTGCTGCAAAGACTAAACCATTGTTTGCATGGAGTCACACAATGGGATATATTTGTTTCTTCTGAACTTGATCCAAGCTGCAATAAACCCCAACACAAAAGCACAAATGCAAAACTGACAAATGTTTGCATGTGGGGGAGCCACGCTCGGCTCGCCCACATACATTCTCTTTCATACATAAACAGATTGAGTGCACAAATAATCCCTGGAAAACGATCTGCTTGTTTGACTGGGCGCCCCTCGTTCCTGTGAAGGGCACTTGAACAAACACTCAAGCATCCTTAATTCTTGTGCCCCTCACACACGCAGGCTGTTGCTGCTAGGCGGGTCCGGTAAGCACACTCGGGTGGAGTTAACTGCACCAGCGGCTGTAATTTGGTGACTTCTAGCCCTAAAAAAAGGAACTCTTTGGCAGCTACTCTTGTGCCGCCACACTTCGATGTGGTGGCAAGCTGTATGGCTGCAGGGATGAAGCCCAACCAAAGCTGAGCAGAGGGCAGAGAAACAAAAGAAAGCCCACATTTCTCTGCAGCAGAGAGGGATAGCTGACCTGAAGATCCATGCCTGTGGGCAGACATGCCTCCTTCAAAGAATGTGGATAATTCTAAAGTTTGTGCAAGTTTAAAATCAACTATGAATCATGATTTTGGCAGAAGAATCTGATAGCTCAACAATATAAAGACCTGCCTTTTTAGGGGGGATTTTGGACAGCTTTAATAACTCTAAGCATAAAAAACCCACTGAGGTGAAACAGGATACAGTAGACAGCCAGACATGAGAGTCACAAAGCAAACAGACTGGCAGGTGTATGGTGGTCAACCCGCAGGCTGGCTAATAGGCAGGCAGAGAGGAAGGTCAGAAAACACATTTAAACCACCAATTTTAACCATCTAACCATTTTCCACTCAGTCTTATAAAGTTAACATGGTCAATTTCATAGGAATGATTTAGATTTTGGTTTTAAAGTAAAAAAAATAAAGCTATTAAAGTAAAAATCAAAGTTATTCATGAGTTGAGCTTGCATTAATAAGGGATAAAATGCATTGAATAGGGCATGACAACTTGGCTACAAGTTACAATGCTGTGCAACAAATCGAGTTTACCTAAGTCCAGTATTGTCCCTAAATGATCATTCAGGTCCAATGTTGTTGATGTTGCTTTAATAGTCTAATGAGAGAGTGCAGGAGTCTTGATTCTCAGATAAACTCTGGAAATGCATCAAACCCCTCCTCGATTAGCGTTCAAACGCTGTTGCGCCCTCTAGTGTCCGTCTGAGTGAGTACAGCAGGCAGCGAACGGTGCAACAGGTTGACTGAAACGGTCACGTGACAGGGTTTTTATGGCGTATTTAAATTAGTTAATCAAACGAACGACATAATTTTTTTATATGGCTGTAATTCAACAACCTTAGAAATCAAAGTTAAAACGTTAACAAACTTTTTAAAGTATAAAAAGGCAAATAAAGTGTCACATAAAGCAAATTAACAAGCAATTTTTTCTTTAATTGCTACTCTTGACAGCTACCTTAACAAATAGGCTAATTAAATACTTAAACACATTTTTAAAAAATTCCAAAACCTACCTTTTAGTTAGAAAAATTATATTAATTCCAAAAGTTGTAATGACGAGTGTTTTTTCTCTCTCTCTCTCTCTCTCTCTCTCTCTCTCTCTCTCTCTCTCTCTCGTTCTGCGAGTCTTTCCTGAGGATTTAAAACAAAAGTTGTATATTCTGATCACATTCAGGGATGAATAATGGCGGTGTCTCCCAGTGGTCCTCCGACATCCAGCCTCAGCTCCTCCAGCTCTGCGCTCCTCTCACAAACGTGTCAGGCCACCGTGTGTGTGTGTGTGTATGTGTGTGTGTGAATGTGTGTGTGTGTCCCAGTCCTGAGAACGACTGCGTGTCTGCAGAGCCGAGCCCATAAAGTTAACAAGCCAGCCTCCTTTCTTCCTCTTTGGGTGGAGAGGAGGAGGAAGAGGAGAGGGGGGGAGTGGGATGGAGACTCGGAATTAGTCAAATAAGTAAATAAATAAAAGTTTTACAACCGTGACATCAGAGTCATTCCTACAAAATGAGCATGTAAAGAAATTTGTCATATTATTGGAAGTCATAAAGAATGATAACAATGTCACAGGCTACAATTTTCTCCTCAAAACTGCTACTTCAAGATTGACCAATAGAGCTCCATAAAAACGAGAAAAAGGCTATACTTGTGCACATAGCAAGTGAGATCCAATTTATTTATTTCAGTATAACTGTCTTGTATTTAAATAAATCATAAAATATTATTTATTCTGAAAAAATATATATGCATTTTGTCTAAAATATGTAAATAATGTAGATGTATACACTCACCAACCACTTTATTATTTGCTAGTACTAGATGGCCCTTATTCAGAGCTGCTTTAATTCTTCCTGTCATAGGTTCAACAAAATGTTGAAAACATTCAAAGGTTCTGGTCCATATTGACATGATAGGAAAGTGGCTGCAGATTTGTCAGCTGTATCCATGATGTGAATCTCCTGTTCCACCACATCCCAAACGTTCTGGATTGCATTGAGATCTGGAGGCAGTTGGAGTCCAATAAACTCATTCTGATGTTTTAGTTTGAAATTTCCGGTATCTGATCTTCGGGACATGAAGCATTATCCTGCTGGAAGTAGCCATTAAAAGATGGGTCCTCTGAAGGGATGGACATGGTCAGCAACAATGCTCAAGCTGTGGAGTTAAAACCATGCTCACAAGTGTGCCAAAGACAGCAAATTCTAACCCAACCATCTAAGAGCTAAAATTGAGACTCAGATTGTCCAGTTCTGGTGATCCTCAGTCTCCTTATCTTCTGCCATTGTCCATCTGCTTCAAGGTTCAAAATGTTGTGCTTCAGAGGTGCTGATCTGACTACGATAACTATTGATTTGAAGTACTGTGTTCTTATCATCTAGAACCTGCCCATTGTCTTCTGACCTTTGACATGATCAAAACGTTTTTTGTCCAAACAGCTCCCTTTTCCTCCAGACCATTCTCTGGTTGAGGCATCAATGTCTCTTAAATCTCCATTCTGATACTCAGTCTGAACTTCAGCAAGTTGTTTTCACCACATCTAGATGCCCAAATGCATTGGTGTTAATAAACGGTTGTACTTATAAAGTGGGTGATGTATTCAGGATAATTAGGATAATTTAAATCAGAAGTAAACATGCAGTGTGAATCAAAGGAAATCGTTCTTGTATTGCAGCCTCAATCTCAGCCACTCAAATGTATTTTTCACACAGATTTTCCCCTGCCATCCTCTACTTAGTGCCAAGTGTTTTCAAGGATAACATCAATTTGTTTTCAGCTTAAATGGCACTGCAGAAAGAGTTGTTTTTGTACATATTTTGAGTTATACAACATTTTTTTATTATTGATTTGCCAGCAAATTAAAAACAACACACCATTCACAAGAAAGTCCCAAGAATTACTTCCAAAGACATTACTGCCTTCTTTGGAATAGTCGTCTTTTTTTAGTTTTAAGAGATTATGAAACATATGATTTTGTGTCTTTTTCACAGTTTTTTATTTAATCCTTTTTTGGCAGGATGTGAGGCTCTTTCTCTCTCTCTCTGTGACTCTCTGATTTCCTCTCTGTTTTGCCAGCACCCAGATCCAGGCAGTGAGTTTGGCAAGCCAGTCCATCTGGGAACTTTTCCGACCTCATGCAGACACTGTCACACGGACATGTGAGAGCATTTACCCATGAGCTCTGCTGCTCCTGGCCTATGAAATCATTTTCAACAACATTCACGTTAATGAAAGCAGATTTAGATGTAATTAGATGTATAGTTCAGTAAGCTATATGATAGTTTTAGCAGTAACCACAGTAGTAAGACGGATGCAGCCCAGATCAATACAACCTGCCCTGCAGGGACTTCTGAATGCAGACAAAGTTTTGACAAACGTTTTTTGCTAAAAACATTCCTCTTTTCTCTGCTTTTTCTATTTGTCTCTTGCTTTGTACATTCAGTCTTTTTCTGTGCGCCTGTCTTCCTCCTGCTGTGGTTCTCTTGATTATGGTGTGGGTCTGTAGCTAGAGGGCTTGGCATCCAAATTAAACTCATTTTGCTCAACGAAGGCTCAGCTAACGTGTCTCTGGAGATGAGAGCACCCATTCAAATTGCCTTGTACAGGTGCTACTACACTGTGTGTGTGCATGCGTGTGTGCATGCGTGCGTGCGTGCATGTGTGTGCTTGTGCATTTATATGAAGCAGAAAGAGGACAATAACACTGACAAGCATTAGATTTGTGTCATTAATCAGGTAAATAAAGGTCAGCTGTTACTAACCATTACATTAAGGAGGCTTAATTGATGCTCTGACCCCCAGATGGTTGATCCTAAAGCTCAGTCTTGTGTTCTTTCAAAGTAACAGTAACTGTCTGCATAATACAGTCTGGTATTTATTACAGGGGTAAGTACAGGATATGTACTGGGATATGAACGAGATATTTACTTGGGTTCCTACAGGATAAGTACACATGGTAAGTACTCACAGGGGTACATACAGGGTACGTACAGGGGTATATACAGGATAAGTACGTAAGTACATACAGGGTACATGCTTGGTAAATACAGAGGTACGTACAGGATAAGTACATGAGTACATAAAAAGGTAATGTCAGAGATATGTACAGGGTACAGGAATACATAAAATGGTAAGTGCAGAGTGACATACAAGGTAAGAATAGATGTATCTACAAGGTACTCACAAGGGTATACAGGGCAAGTACATGTGTACATAAAAAGGTAAGTGCAGACTGCAGAGATACAGTATGTACAGGGTGTACAGAGGTATATACAAGGTAAGTAAAGAGGTATGGAGAGGGTACTTGAGATACAAACAGGATACTTTCCAGAGGTATGTACAGGGTAAATATACACATGGTAAATGTACTTATCCCTGTACCTGTACTTACACTTCTGTACTTACCCTGTAAATACCAGACTGTGTCATGTATTATATCAAGAATTCTTTAGCTGCTCGTCTTTGTGTGTACGTGCTCTTTTTTATTATTATTATTAATATTTTATCAGCCAGAGCCCCCCTCCAGTCTAATAACAAACACAGGAAGCTGCTGTCTCTGGGTAGAACACACAGTACAACTGGAGAAGAAAAGCTTGACACCATTTTTCGGTCAACCGCCTTACAAATAGGATCTGGCTCAAGCCCGACGTGATGCAAAACATCTGTTGCGTGTGATCAGATGTCAGCTCAACAATTTAGTTGCATCTCACACACACATCAAGATGGATGGCCTTCGAGGTGTCAAGCCTGTCAGCTTTGAAAAGTCCCCTTCCTGACAAGCTGTGAAGGGAGGGTTAGGGATTTAACTGCGAGCTGAAGCACCCGATTGTGCAGAAGTACAAAAATGGGAGAGTTCAAAGAAGAAAAAGACAAGTTGTTGTGCAAAGCTTCGGTTCAACACGTTGCATCGAGGCACTGCAATGTAAATGCAAATTTGTAGTTTCTTAGACAGTAATGTGCTATTTACAAAATGACTGTACAATTATGGAGACTGCACCACATGCAGAGGACTGGAGGAGCAGAACGCTAACGTGTTATTACATGCCCAGACTCAGAGAGTGAGAAGAGCGTCTGTCCATGTCGAATACTCAAACCATACATGTGCCATGCTCTGAAGTCATTGTTACATGTTTTACTGTCATCTGCCCACTTCCTCCTAACACAGCTTCAGTTATCACATCCTTCACTCATTTGAAGTCTGCATCTCAAGCACCTACAGACCTTCTGTTCTTCATTTAGAGCTCCAGAAACACTGATCTGTGTTGAAACTGTATCCCATGAGCCTCCTGGTTTACACAGCAAACGCTCCATCTGTAAATCATGACTCAGCTCACTCAACAGTTGAGAACAGTTTATCATTCTTTACATCACTCAGAGTTATACACTGTGAAATGAGTGTTGTTGTCTTTCAACAGCACACACTAAAAGTGGCTTAAATTGTCCTCACCTATAAATTTTAATCTTTTGTCAAAAAGTATTTTTTTTGGGGGGGGGGGCAGATATCTTTGTTATAGTACGAGGCAAATCAGATCAGTTTATTTACTGAAAGTTTTTTTTTTAATATAAAGAACTAAAATATTCCTGATGCAATGCCAACATATATACATCATACTTTTCTAATAATCAAAGCAATGACAAAATGTGAATATTTTTATGTTTAAATTGTGTGAAAGGTAACAAAATTAAAGACAAAAGTTAGTGCATGAGATCATCACTCTAAAATGAACATGTAAAATCACTAGAGATCATCATCTGATTAAGTTTAAACATATAAAAATACCATTTCAGTCACAAAAAGCACTTTTATTGATCTGTTTGACATTTAAACGTTTAAACTTACTGTAAATGATGTTTCTTCTGGGAAGTCTGCCTGGATTCAAGAGCTTCAAACAGGACTGGCGTTTCTTATTTAATTCAACAAAATAATGTTATTTATGTGGACATTCTCCTTGTTTTTTTGTTGCTAATTTAGTTTACTTTGTTTGATGTACAGATACCAAAAGTCATAGCACACAATTATTTAATGAATCACATGTTTTGATGCATGTTTTGTGGTGTTTTTCCAAAGCAACAGGAGGAGATACAAACTGACAGAAACAGAAGAATAACTGGTGAGTAGTAATAAGGGCGCTAGTGTTCATGCATTGATTTTCTTAATTAAAGCTTCATGGTTTTAGATTCTTTTTCCTTGTCTGTGTTTTCCTCACAGATGTTTTCTTCTTGCAGCATCTCCCTGTTATGGCGGATGCTGCGACTCATCAGTATCTTCAGACAGGTGTTTCATTGTGAGGGATGAGGAGGGGGACCGATACCAGGAAACCTAGACAGTGAAATACAACCATTCATTGGGTAAATGCATAAAGAGGGAAAGAGGACAGAGAATGTTGAGATCTGGGAATTAATCTTGTAAAAGGGGTTAGCAGGGCACAGGAGCACAGGTGGCTTCCATTTTCCACATGGGAAAAGAGCTGGGATTGTGAACTAGAGCCCTCCGTCTCCCTCCGTTCTCCTCCTTTTCAATGTTTTTACTCTTCTTCCTCTTTGTGTCTCACTGTGCTCGACTTAATCTGCTGCTCTTCTCATTTTCCCCATTTCAGCCTTGAGACTTTCCCAGAACAATGGTGGAATTGTGTCCTAAAAGCCAGCTTGTTGTTTTTTGTCCCTTACTTCCACTCTGCCCGGACTCGATCTTCACCTTTTTCTCATTTCCTCCACTGTGAGTCAAAATACTGTAATTGGCTGCCCTGCTCCTCTAATCCCTACATACTTTCACCCCAATTACTACATACAACCCTGCAGAGACTGACGTAATCTCTGCATGTTTAGAGGCTTTAACCGGGGGTCCTGTCCCAGTCAGCGTGACCCTACTGGATGTTTATGTTGGAGCTCATCTGGTGCTAGAGGACCAACGAGATGTTTATATTCCTCCTCCTAATGGACCCTTTATAGACTTTTTCTCTGTTTTTAGAGATGCCTAAGATTAGTTTGCTGTGTCACACCCCGACTTTATATCCACCTGATTAAAGGCTCCTGCTGCAAGAACCTCAGATTTAGACAAAATACATGTTAATCTGTTCTCAGTTGTAAAATTCCCAAAGTCTCACGTTGCTCAATGAGAAGACGGAGTAAAACCTGTGTTTTGAGCAGATCCAGGTTTCAAAGAGACGTATTATCCTTAAGCATTTTTCTCAAAAGCATTCATATAATGATTATGTCAGTCACTGTAAATTACATGTTTTTATTGCATATCAAAATACTACAGCTTCCCTACTTAAAGGGGACTTTATAAAGAAAAGGAATGCTTTGTGGATTTAAAGTGACTGATTTAGTAAGCTACAATATGAAGTTGTTTTCTGCAAACTCTCTCTTGTTCTAGGGTGGTCACCGGGGTGCATGAAGGACAAAAACAGCAGAACACTGTGCAGCTGTTTGGCACTTCATGTGTGTGTGTCCTGCTGAGGATGGAGGACCAGTCCGTGGGCGTCGGTAACACAGGAGAAAGCGTTTGGAGGAATTGCCTCCACCTTCAGGAGATTGTTTTCCAGGTGGACTGAAGCCAACGTGGAGCCCGAATTATGAGGGGGACAAACCCCCCACTGCCTCAGCTGTCTGCAAACACAACATGTACTCACTTAAACATTCACATGACTGTTTTAGGAAATCTTTACAGAAAAAAACAGTGCATAAAGTTTTTATTTAAATGAGAAAAAGTACCTGATCTGGTTGCTGTCCAGTCTCAGCACCTGCAGGTTCTTAAACTGCCTGACACATCGAGGGATGTCCTGCAGCTGGTTGTTGTCCAGCAGAAGCTCCTTCAGTGAGCGGTAAGTTCCAACAAAAGCAATCTGATCCACACCCTCGTTGCTCAGTGCATTGTGGGATAGATGGAGGGAGCGCAGGCCGGGCCGCATGTGACGAAAGGCGAAGGCAGGAATGTGATTTATGTTGTTGTGTTGGAGGGTCAGTTTAAGGAGAGCGCGTGGCAGATTTGTTGGGATGGAGCTGAGGCGGTTGTGGGAAAGGTCCAAGTCTTCCAGTGATCTGAGAAAAACACAGAAGCTATTTGATGAACTGGGTTTAAAGGCTGTTGGCAAAGAAGCAAAAACTGACTCAAAGTCAATAAAATCACATTTTTAACAAACTACGAAGCAATTAGAGTGAGTGATGTTAGTCTGTAATGTTTTGCAGGGCTAAAGTTATAATGAATGCTCAAGAATTTTCACCAGTGACCTCTTGTTTTACAGTTACTGGACTCATGTGAGCCATGCTGGGGAGACTGGGAGGGGGTGAGGCTGCAGGGAATTAGCAAGGAACACCAGGAAAGCTAAATAATGGACCACAGCAGTGAGGGGGTCCAGTGTGAGACAGTGAGCGTCTGACGATAAGCAGGGTGAAGATGTTTGGTTTGAAGGGAACAGAACGAGAAGAAGTTTGCTTTTTTTAAAGATCCCACACAGCTGTTATGAGTTTACAGCACAGTTCACAGCAGGGGAGGATTTTCTGTTCATCAGGGATGAAAACAAAGAAAATATAAAGCACTTAAGTGGCAACCGACTGACATTTGATGGTTGTTGTAATATTAACTCTCATCCACTAAACCTGAAAGTGAAATGTTGCTTTAGCTGTTTGCTGGGGGTTTTATGAGCCAGATGACAAGTCACAATCAGCAATCAATTCAGAATCTTAACAGCCAAAGCTAAAAGCGGGACCTAGCATGAATAAACGATTCTCTGATTATTAAATGTCTAATAAAACATCAAATCATTGCAATCATAAACTTTTTACTAGAGTTCAAGTATTCCTCAGGGGATGAGAGAGCGCAGGGGTTGATTTAATTCAAAACACACGCTGGAAGCTTTTTTTTATATATTGCTGCAGATACAAGTTCCCCTGAAAGAGTGGTTTCTGGTTGAAAATCAAACCTTAAAATAAATCAACCCTCTTTTTGTCTCTGCACCAGTTCAAACCAGTTGTGCGCTGCTCATTTGTATTCAAAAACTTTGCCAGGAAACACAGTGAGCCACTGCTCTGAGCACCACATGGTATTAATGAGCAGAGGGACACACAGTTCTCCTTTCTAAGGGACATACACCCCTTCTGCACCCATACACACCGACAAACACAAACATGCACATGTGCACATTTATGTGTGTGCAACAACAAACAAATAAACATACAAATGCAGATATGCATCCAAAATCCAAACATGTACTTGACTCTGAAAGTGTGAATTTGCAGATAGTTTGAGAAAGATGAAGCAAGTTCATTTCTCAAGTGTTGGTAATGGTTACAATTAGAGCCAATGCTGCACATGCTGGTTGAAGAACATTATAACAACAAGAAGGGACAGAAAGATGGAACATTTTCCTAACGAAGTAATGCAAACAGAGAGTGGACTTAAAAATGCAGCGCTGGATGGACAGTGGCAGATTTATTCAGATTTATTAAAGCAGCATGTGCACTTCTAAATTTATGGACACTGACTGATATCTGGAATCCTTTTGGACTGTTTGTCATATTTTTTAAAATCAAATTGAAACATATTTGGATTCACTCAGCGCTTTAGCAGTTTACTGCAGCTGTACTTGCAGCTGTCCCATCTGCATGCTGGGAATCCACTCAGAGTTTGTCTTCTGCCATCACAAATAAACTAAAAAAGTTGTAGCTGTAACTCTAGAGGAAACCTTTAAATGTGAGCGGATAATTAAATTTGTTTCACTTGACAGCAGGGTGATATAGCATAGCTGGAGTGTGCATGTGCAACCATGTGTGCAGTTCTGCTTGTTTTCCTGTTTATATAAGCTTATTATGAAACCAATGTGTTCTGGGCTAAAGACAAAAAGAGCTTTTGTCATGAGTCCTGTGAGGAGGAGACATGTCACACTACAACACGCACCTTTGACGAGATGATCGTCAAACTTGTATTTCCATATAATCAGTGGTGTTTAAAATAGCAACAAAAAACATTGAAGTCAATCTAATAAAATTTCCAGGAACGACTGGGCACAACTTATACAATCTTAATGACTGATCAGTATATTTTTAACTGATGACAAGCTATACCTGTATAATCATTTTCCCTGTAAAAATGTTTGACGTAATATATTAAAACAGTAACTAAATCCTCATCATCTATAAAATTCAACAAACTTTCTTCATTTTAAATGTTTGTGAGGAGGTGGGAGTGTTTATGTAATCCATTGAAACATGTTCTGGTTTCTCATGTTGAGTCAGATTAGTTCACTGGCAGCAGCTGATTTGAAGGCACTGATGATTTTAAATGATGTTCATGAAGAACCAGGGAAAGGTGTTTGTTCTCAGAACAACAGCACTAATTTTGTTTGGTTGTTGTTTTTATATCAAAATATTTGAATAAAAGCAGCAATATCAAATGAAAAACTGGTTTTAAAGTATTAAAAGGGAAAGTAGGTGCTGCTGAACAAATGCACATGATGAACTGAGTCATCATGGGATCACCTCTAAAAACCAACAGCTCTGGCAGCTTGCTGGTCTGGAGCATACAGGCGTGTGTTAACACAGCATTGAACATCGGCGTGGAAAATCTGCTGCCCGTCAGTCTGGGATGAGTTTTAAGGTCTTTTACAGTCAATTTGGAGTTGATCGGTCGATCATTCTCAAGTGGAAAACTCTAAGGACAGCTGACAACTCTCCCAGTAGATGTTTGAGGTCGGACTGAGCAATGCTCTGAGTAAAGCCAAAAGATCTATCTTATGAAGCCTCAGTTAATATTCCACAAGAAAGTCTGTTATTCCTGAAAATATCATGGCAGCTATTCAGGATTGCAAGGTTGGATCTGAAGAAAACACAAGACTTTTAAAACAAAACAAATGTGGAGATTCACAATGCACAGCAGCAAGTTTTGTTGAAACCAAACAGGAAATTCACATTAACACCTAATAACTCTCAGGCATGGAAGTGGAGAGGTGATGATTTGGGCTTTTTTTTTTGCAGCCACAGGCTTTCATTGAGCCATTTCTGAACTCCTCTATAAACCAAAGTGTTCTAGAGTTAAATCTTTCAGCTGAAGCTTGGACCAAACTGTGTCATGCAACACAGCGCTGATCCTAAACAGCAACAAGCTATTAAATTATGAGATGTACTTTTTAATTTCAAACTGCTTAGATTTATTTTGCAGTTTTTTCAAATAAATGTTTGCATTTTGTGTTTTCTTTATGCGAGGTTGTAATTACCTCATTTCAAGACCAAACGAGGTCTAGATCAAGCCTTGGGATTGAAGGAGGATGTACTTCTTTTTTTTTTTTTTACTATTACCTGTGCGTGACGGGTGTATGTGCAATATAATTACATACTGTCACAGCTACTGTAAACACATCCAGTAACACAATGTAGGATCTGTGTGATATAGGAATCCAATTCCCTCTAAGCAAGGCTGATGGTGTAAAGACAACAAGTGCTGCTTAAACACACCCATAAATACAACCTTTTGCAATTAAAAGATGTTTTATGAATCTTAGTGTCGGTGTAACTGCAAATGATTTCAAACCTAAAACAAAACTTTAAAGTGCAGGAACTTAAAAATCTCACAGGATTGAATTTCAGAGATAAAAATATGATTAAATATTAGGGTGTCTTTAAAATGTTGGGGAAAATATTTGAAACGTGATCTCCTCAATTTAAGCCTTTTGTAAAGTCATGTTTTATTTGACTATTCATTCTAAAACAAAAAGAGCATTAGGAGGGTAAACAAAGCAGTAAAATTCTAGCACTGCCCCCAGCCTGCCTGAGGCCAAGATCCAGTCTCAAGCTCCCTGTAACCCCTGAGTCCTTCTGCAGCTGCAACTCCTGCAGGAGGTAATAACACTGACTCCATCACAGGAAACAGTCCTTTAACTAGAACCAGCACTGCTTTCAACTATTTATGTTTCATTTCTGCCTCAGCATCATGAAATGTACATGATCGATGGATTTCCGTAGCAGTGGTTCAACATGTGACTCTGCAGGATCTGATTTTTAAGTCAAACTTCTGATTTCTTTTCTTTTCAGCTTCATAACTTTGTCAAAGATCTCTCTGGTTTGATCTCCTTCACTCCCTTTCTCATTCTCTCTTCTGCAGTTTTCCCCAGAGCTTCTACTGTGGTTCACAAGGATCCCAGGGAGCAGAGTAAAACCCACCGGAATTCACTATATTTAAACACACAAAACACACACAGGCACACAGTTGCCCTCAAGCTCTCAGTCACACGTCTGCTCCTCTGAGTATACAAAAGGTCGGCTGTCGTAACTTGTGTGATATCTGCCTGCATCTGTCTGTGTGGGAAAGTGAGAACAAGAGAAAAGAGAAATAATTATCAGTGTTTGCAATAAAGGGTTTAGCTGAAACCAGTAATGTGGGGTTCAGCACTGATTGTAGCTACAGGTTTGAACAGTGATGAAAGGAATTGTCTGTTATTACTGTTTAAATGACAGAAAACAATCTTCTTGTCAATGAAAATGGATTGTGTTCAATCTTAATCCACTAAAACTGATTTAGGTCCCAAAAAGTAGCCTGGGTGCCATCTTGTGGCGTATTATAGTACTACGTAGGAGATGGATGGATGGATGGATGGATGGATGGATGGATGGATGGATGGATGGATGGATGGATGGATGGATGGATGGATGGATGGATGGATGGATGGATGGATGGATGTACTTTAGACGGGTCCAGGCGTTGGTTGCGATGCCTTGCTCATGGATATGGTTGTGACTCAGGTCCAGGACTCTCAGATGGACGCAGCCCCTCAGCGCCTCCTCTGTCACCTCCTCAATCAGATTTTTGTTCATTCTGAGAATCTAAAAAATAAAAATTATTATGGATAAATAGCACTACAGCAGCTTCAAACATCTCTAACAACGTCCTCTTTTGTGGAAGTTTTCATCCTGATGCATTTATGAGAAATATTCCTGACACTTTTCCTGTTTTAGGGAATTTAGATACAGGACAATAATAGCACACCTGAAGGGAAGAGGGAAGACCTCGTGGAAGGAAACGGAAGTGATTGTTGTCCAGCTGCAGGTCCAGAAGCTTCCGAAGAGGCCTGAAGGCTAAAGGTGACACGCTGTCATCCTGAAGGGTGTTCTTCTCCAGCTCCAGCTTCAGCAAGTTCCTCAAACCTAAAAAAATAACATCATAACACCAGTACAGAAAATTAAGTCAGTAGGGTCTTAAATAAATCACCATCATCATCCATAACTTAAGTAGAACCTGTGTATGAAGGAAAAACTGAAAACCCCTTGCAAAGGTTAGAGCAGACAGACATCTGGCAGCAGCACAGAGCTCTTTAGGAGAACGTACCTTTAAAGGAGTGATGGGTGAGCACGCTAAGCTTGTTGCTGCTGATCCTCAGCTCCTCCAGGGATGGTAGGGATGCTGGAACCCTGCTGATCTGGTTGTCATCTAGGTTAAGTTTCTTCAAAAAGGTCAAGTTCTGCATCAAGTACAGAAATAAAATAAAAGTAACGAACAGGCCAACGCAATGAAGCAGGCTAAATGGCTAGCTGTCTCACAGGCCATAATTTTCTATATCTAGTTCACTGAATTACACCAAAAGGGGGGGGGGAAGTTCCATTCTGCGCATCTTTTCCGTGGCATTTGTCATGTTTTATTTTTGGTGAAACCACTCTGGGAGGCTTTTCAGCGGGAGCTGCTGGGGCGGTTTATGTGTGAGTAAAAGCAGGATCTCACTCTGGCCAGTTCACCAGCCCTCTGTCATTATGGTAAGGTAAGGAGAAAATGAAGAAAAATATTCTTCCAAAAATAATTCCTTTTGTTCTTCAAACCATTGGCAGCAGATGTTTTCAGCTGGTTTGTCCAGTCAGTAACGTGGCAGGATATCAGCATATCACTGGTGTGTGTGTGTGTGGGTGGGGGGGGGGGGGCTGAGAGGTCACTCAGAGGTTACTGGGAAATATCCCTTCTTTGAAACTGTGGGTTTGTCAACATTTAGAACATTTAGTTTTACATTTAAATGGATAAATGTCTCTGTCTAAAGATTATTGATTCATTCTAATGACAAACTGGAATCAGCCTACTAATTGTGATGTAGGACTATAAACTTTACACATTATTTTCCTTTTTACATGTAAATTTTACTTCTACTTTCAATTCCACATATACAGTTTTATATAGTAAAATACTCTGATTACTAACAGATTGCACTAGATGTTGAATATCGCATGACATCATGCATAATTTGACCAAAACAGCTACAACTCTGTCTGACTGCTTGTCTAAAAAATATTATTCAGATTTTATTGTTGTTGTTGTTTGTTTTTATGTGGAAAAGAAACACTTGTTTCACACTAATGATGATCAGAACATTTTAGAAGACATAAATCAAACAGTTATGCTTCTAAAACATTGATAGAGAAACAATAGCCCAAAGCTGTGATACCTTTCTTAAGGAGGTAGAGCTGATTGAATAAAAACTAAACGTCTAAAGCTGTCAAACTCACAAACAGAGGGTTTTGACTGAAAGACTCATCATCCAGTTGGTTCTGGCTCAGGTCCAGTGTGTCCAGGTTCGGCAGGCCCAAGAAAGTTTGTGGAGTGATGGTTCTGATGTTGTTCTCTTCAAAGACAGATCACATAGTGGATCAGTGTATAAATAGACAAACAGGGGTACAGACAGTAACACTGCACACCTGCCAGGTCCAGTTTTGTGACCTCCAGGTTCTGGAGGACCGGCAGGTGAGTCGCGTCGACGCCTCTGCAGCTGATTTCTCTGTGGACAGTCTGACACTCTGTCTGATTGCTGTGAAGCTGGGTTGCTTCTTCTTCCTCTTCCTCTTCCTCCTCCTCCTCCTCTTCCTCCTCCTCTTCTTCTTCCTCCTCATCCTAACACATGCAAACACAAATAGAAATTTGGCTCATCATATCTGCATCATACTGCAAAAGAATAAAGTTGAAATTTTAGAATAAAATTAAACCTCGTCCTCCTCATCGCTATCATCATCTTCTTCATCTGATTCATCATCATCATCATCATCATTATCATCGTCGTCGTCATCTTCTTCCTCCTCTTCTTTTTCTCCTTCTTGGGTTTCCTTGTTATCCATGAGTGATCCTTGAGGAAGTTCCTGCATTTCAGCTATGAAAGAGCTGTTCTCCATCTCTCCTGTTTCACGCTTTCTCCATCTCACTAGAGGGCGCCCAAACCCTGCCTACAATACACAGCAGGAAACCAGTGGCAAGAATAATAAAACAAAAATGTAATTTAATTTATTAATTTTGTTTTTAGATGTTCTAATCTGTTCTTACCATTCTGTAATCCACAGCCTCCTCCAGTGCTGCTCGTTCCCTCCTGCTCCAGGCACTTCTCCTCCTCCTACCAGCCTCCTCTTGGAAACCAGCTCCTCTCTGCTCCATCTCCTTTGGAGCTTCCATCTGCAGCTGCATATCCCCTCTCCCTTCTTAACACCAAATGCATAACAAAACACAACATTTTAGATCTTTTTTCCTCTTGTATAAACTAGAAAACTTGACATTTTGTCTATTCATTAAAGCAATCAGCAGCAGAGAACATTTAAATAAAAACAGGACATTTTTATGAGCTCACCAAGTGTATCCAGTGACTTCATCCCTGTATCAGTCCCACCTGGACGACTTGTGGATATTTCTAATTCAGCTCTATCAGAGGAGATGTCTGAGGAGTCCAGGCTCTGCCACGATGAAACTGCTCCACTCAGACAAACAGTGACCATCCAGATCCTCAACGTTTGCATTATTGGATTTTTGCTGTCTTAAGGTTACTTCAACTGGAGAGAAAGGTGAAGAAAAATCAACCAAACGTCAAGTTTGTAAATAAAAGGAATTCAATCCACAAAGTGCAGATTCCAAAAGAGGATCCTTTATAAGCTGCGTCTCCTGAAAATCTTTTATCTATAGAACGATGAGCTGGAAACTGAGTGAATGCTGAAGTGAGGGGGGAGCAAGTGGATGGAAGGAATATCTGGGAGGTTGACAGGTTGAAAAAATAAACTCTCATTGTACTATTATGGGCTTTCGATCATTATACCATGAAATACAGACACACCCTGCTCCTCCTTGTCTCCTCTCCCTGTCCCAACTGTCTGCCAGCTCTAAGTGGAAAGACCTGAATTTTTTCTTTAGTTTTTAACCAGTGACACACTAACAAGTGTGTAAAAGGATAAGCATGAGTTGTACATTCAAGTAAAATAAATCCACATGATGAAAGTGAGATAGACATCTTTAATCCATGTTGTTGTTTAAATCAGAGAATGATGAGGGAGCAGGTTCAGGTCAGATCCCGCCTTGTTTGGCCACTAGCATCTATCTGAAAACAAACATGAACTCCGCTGAGCAAACAGCCAGGCTATATCTTTACATTCTGTACATATATGCTGTTCATGAACCGTGGAGTGTGTGTTTCCTCACACTCACCCTGCAGCTGCGGGCTGAAAGTGGAGCCAAGATGAGATTTTCACTGTGGGGTGAAACATGCTGACAACACCTCTTTTTTATTCACATAAATGTGCATTAAGTTTATTAGAAGCATATTCAAAATCCTTCCATAATGAAGGATCATATCAATTAATAAATAAACTCATGATATTTATGGTTCCAGACACATGAAGTACAGCTGTTAGGTAACAAAAATGATCCAAATGGCACACTGGACAACCTGACACTAAACACTGAAACCCTCTGGTGCTGATGTGTTCCTCCAAGGTAAACAGTGATGTGTCCAAAGGTGATTCATTTAAATCCTGACAGGAACATGCAGTAATCCACAGAAAAACATTCAACACCTTCCATAACCTCAGTCTGACAGCAGCTTGCCATCAGGAATGATGCTGACGCTGAGTTCATCCACTAACACCTCGACTTTACTGCTCTAAGGAAGCTAAGATCCTTCAGTGTTTGCAGCAGAACGTTCTATGAGTCTGATGTGGAGCGTGTAATCACATCTACAGTCATCTGTGAGGGTAGCAGCATCAGCACCAGTGATCTTAACCCTTTGAAGGATGCTCACTATAGATACCTGGAAATGTAAAGCTTCAGTCACTGAGTATTGTCGAGAGGTATTAAAGGAACATTTTACATTTGTTTACCTTTTTATCAGTTTTTGTTTGTTTTTTGCATTTGTTTTTACTTATCAGCTTCTATATTTTTGTTGTTTTTATTTTTAAATACAATTCCGTTTCCTTTTTTTATTTCTACTTTTCAACTTACACATTTTTCTTTTTCTTTAGAAATCACATTTTATTTATTTAGCTTCATTTTTGAACATTTGTACTTTTCAGCCTTTTATTTATTTAAATGTATTTATTTAGTTTCCTGTTTTGAGTAGGCTATTTGTACTTTCTAACTTTAAAAAAATATTCTTTTTTGTTGTAACTTTTTTCCACCTTTCCGGGAATGTAAACACTTATACCGTTTGTTGGGAGTAGTTATGGTTACAGTCTTACAGCTGCTGGGAGGAAGGACATACGATGACGTTCCTTCCTGCATTTAGGATGCAGCAGTCTAAAGGAGCTCTCTCCAACAGCATCATGCATGGGATGGGAGACGTTTTCCAACACGGACGTTATTGTGATTCAGCTACAGCGTCTTCAGTCCGGCTTCTTTAGATTCACTGCAACACAGAACATCCTTCCTGTCAACAGCAACCTGACCCTTTAAGAAACAAATTAGTAACTGAAACATAATTTTCCCTTGGATGTCAATAAAGTATTTTTGATTAAACACAATGAAGTAGGATGATTTCCATCCATCCATCCATTTTCTGTAGCCGCTTATTCCTCCACAGAGGGTCGCGGGGCAGCTGGTGCCTATCTCCAGCGGTCAAGGGGCGAGAGGCGGGGGACACCCTGGACGGGTCGCCAGTCCATCGCAGGGCCACACAGAGACGAACGAGACAAACAACCACGCACCCACTCACACCTAAGGACAATTTACCAGCCCAATTAGCCTGACAGTCATGTCTTTGGACTGTGGGAGGAAACCGGAGTACCCGGAGAAAACCCACGCACGCACGGGGAGAACATGCAAACTCCACGCAGAGAGGCCGCAGAGCCGGGATGCGAACCCACGACCTCCTTGCTGCGAGGCAACAGTGCTAACCAACTGCGCCACCATGCAGCAGTAGGATGATTTACGCACTTCAATATAATTCTTGGGAATTATTACTTTGGCATTTGACTCAAAACAATGATGTATCCAGAAACAGCCTATAAATGATTAATCACAGACATTGTATTTAATTTCTGTGAATGGTGGGGCTTGTATGATTCACACTATAAACAAAATAGGGTGTTTTTGGCAGACTGATGACATTTAGGTCACAATTGTGTTCTGTGTACTTCAAAAACAGAAATTCTCAAAAAATACGTTACTAGTTTTTTTAGTCTGTTGGTATTAGACACACCATTAGTTAAATATGCAACAATACACAGTGCTGTTACTTTTAAATTTTACACCTCAGCATAACGACACTTTTTCCTGGTGTTCCATAGAGATGAATTGAGCTTTTCCTGTGGCTGTAGTTACCTTACTGTAGAGCATATACGGAGGTACAGAGAAGAAGAATAGATGGGAGAATTAATCTGAATATAGGCCCAGCTGAACTTAAAAACCACACGAACAACCAGTGGTGGTAATGAGACTTTATTAGCACTCTGCAGCTCTAACAGGAAGTGTTACTTTAAACGGCAGTAAAACTGGGATACCTGCATGGGCAGGAAGCATTGTGGAAAGTTCAAAAAAGGGTTTTAAATAAAGGCAACTGGACTTAATTGGTTCATTGAATACGTTTTGCTGCTCATCCGAGTAGCTTTGTCAATTCTGTATGTAGTAAAGGAGAGATAGTGACTTCATCCCTGATCCAAGTGGTTATTAGCACTCTGCAGCTCTAACAGGAGGTGTTACTTTAAACAGCAGTAAAACTGGGATACCTGCATGGGCAGAGAAGACCCGATGGTTTGAGAGAGGAGTTAAAGAAGCCATCTATGTCAAACGTGAAAAACCAACTTTAAACAGAGGAGGAGGACTCAGATTTAATCTTTCCAGCACCTACCAGTCTGCTCTGAACTTAATTCCCAGATAATTCATGCCTCTAATCAAAACACCTCACCAGGACTCCAATTGAATACAGTGGAGCAAACACCTCCTCAAGGGGGTAGGAGGTGTGTCACAGACAGAGGAAGATAACCACATATATAAGATTCTCTCTTCTTTACTACAGAATTGACAAAGCTACTCGGACGAGCAGCGAAATGTCTTCAAAGAACCAAATAAGTCCAGTTGCCTTTATTTAAAACTCTTTTTTTGGATTATCATGACCTGGATGACTGAGAACCTTCACCAGCATATTGTGGAAAGTTAAAAGTTTAACTTGAATCTGAAGAAAATATAACATCTCTGTCTCAGCTTAGACATTAAAGGCAGCTCTACACAACTACAGAAGTGATCTAGAACCTTTCTAAAACAGTAACAGCACTTTCAAAAAGGAAGCAACACAAGCCAGAAAAGGAATGGTTTTGAAAATCAGACGGGAATGATGCTTTGAATGTCACACGTTTATGACCTGATAGGAAATCAAAATGTTAACAAAAACATTTTACATGATTCAGTGACTGTTTGGTTGGTGCATCTAGCAAGACTTGGTCATGTGAACCAGAACCAACGTAACTAACACTGCACTCCAACTTCCACATCAATACAGAGTTAGTAAACTGCACATTCAAAGCCACAAGATGGCAGTAAAACGGTTCAAAGTTTGTGAGAATGGGGTTGCAATGGAAGCATCAAGATTAAAGCTCTTTTTAGTTTGCAAAGGTCTGGCGGACAGCACTGACGATGTGCTTGGCACTTATGCCAAAGAGGTCCAGGAGCTCCTGGGGCTTCCCGCTGCGGGGTACCCCGGTCACCGCCAGCCGGGTTACAACTATTCCAGGCTCGCCTCCCACTGCAGACAGCACCGCTTCACCAAGACCACCTGGACACATAGTGGATCAGAGATCACTTACAGCCTTAGACCTTAACCATCCTTCATAAAATACCATTAGCAGTTAACGTTTTAAGTAATAACCCTAAAACCTGAAAGACAAAACCGCTTACCCTCCTTGTAGTGGTCCTCCACAGTGATGATGTGTCCTCCTGTTTTTCTGGCATGGCTCAAGATGGTTGCAGCATCCAGAGGCTTGATGGTGAATGGATCAATTAGACAGATGTTCTTTCCTGCAGGAATTCATGAGGAAAATTCTATCAGATTCATATTATAGGGTTCTTACACCTTTGTCAAGATCATTGCATTCATATATATTAGTTAGTTACAAGCACTTGTAAAACCTTGAAAATACCACATAAAAATGTAAGCATTTTCAAGGATTTAAAGCACCTCTAAGAACCCAGATACCACACCATCCACTTCTTTAAACATAGACGCACAACACAATGTACACATGTAAACAGGACACAGTGGAGCTACCTTCACTCTTGAGAATATCATAAGCAGTCAGGGCTTCATGTAGAGTAACACCAGCTCCAATCACAGTCGCCACATCACTATCAGACTCACGCACCACCTAGAGGACAACAATCACTTTTAAGTTAATAAATGTAGAAATACATTTTTATTTGGCATAAAGACCGTATACGGTAGTTTATTACCTTGGCTACACCCAATTCAAACTTCTCATCAGGAGAATAGATTACTGCAGTGTCAGGTCTACTGGTACGAATGAAACAGATTCCCTGAACACAGAGAGTACTGCATTAGTTTAAAGAGGACATTTACTGGACAATCTTCAGGCAAGTTTCCAACCTTTGTGTTGGCGGACAGCTCAACAGCCTTCTCCGTTGACACTGCGTCACTAGGATAAAACACTGTGCACGTTGGGATGGCACGGAACATGGCCAAGTCCTCAAGGGCCATCTGGGATGGGCCGTCTTCACCTAAAGGCAAGGCAACAACCAGTAAAAAAAGTACAAGAACACATACATTTTGAATTGTGAGAGGAATTTCTTCTTAAAGCTCACCAATAGAGACTCCACAGTGAGAGCCCGCTAGGTTAACGTTGGACTGGGAGATGGCTCCCATACGGATCTGGTCGTAGGCTCTAGAGAAGAACGCAGCAAATGTGCTGGCAAACGCTACAGTCCGGTCACGAGTGGCACAGCCAATGGCCACGCTCACCTGAAGTTATAAAACATGGTGCTGTGGGTCAGTCTAAATGGCAACAGGTGAGATAAAGCTTAGGTTTAAAGGTTGACTGAGAGGCAGAGGAAGCAGTGAAAAGACTAGGTGTGTGTTATTTACCATATTCTGTTCAGCGATGAAACACTCAATGTAGCGTTCTGGGCACTTTTTCTTAAAAAGCTCTGAGAAAGTAGAGTTTTTGGTGTCTCCATCAAGAGCCACCACCCTCTTGCTTGCCTCACCCAGCTTGGCCAGTGCTAAACCATACGCTTTCCTCGTTGACATCTAAAGATGAGAAAGGGTAGAGAGAGGTTTTAATAAAAACTGATCAAGGTTAGAAATGAAAATAAGTCATTAAACCTCAACCTTAAACTGTATGACGCAACTTTTAGCCAATAAGACGTGAACACCATTTGATTTACAAACATGAACACTTTACTAAAGCAATGTTACCAATGC
The DNA here is from genome assembly GCA_006937965.1 of Callopanchax toddi. NCBI lineage: Eukaryota > Metazoa > Chordata > Actinopteri > Cyprinodontiformes > Nothobranchiidae > Callopanchax > Callopanchax toddi. Next base: position 193,801 of record SSNR01000497.1, on the reverse strand, counting down.
TAATAAAACTGTTTAAGCATTTTAAAAAAGCAACTTGAGGTACCTTATCTCCTTTCTTATAGGCTGGGGCCGAAGGCAGGACGATGGGGCTGAGGTCAGCTGGTGCTGCATCTTCACTGGGCAGCTCAGGGCACAGGGTCTTGTTGGGGACCTGGATCCGAGACTGCAAGTCTCTTAGGATGTCATCCAACTTGTCCTTAGGGATGGGCTTTCCATGCCAGTTATCGTGATCTTCAATGTCTACAGCCAAAGGATGAACAAGTCTCATGTACTAAATTTGAAAGATATATTTGTAAAAGGAGTAAATGATATAAAATACAAGACTAAACACATACCTTTGAGTCCTTTCCCCTTGAATGTCTTGGCAACGATACAGGTGGGTTTATCTTTGACCTGCTGAGCCTGCCAGAAAGCTTTGCACAGCTCCTCCACATCATGCCCATCCACAACATACGTGTTCCACCTACGCAAATTTAAGAGAATACCAGTCATTACTACAAGTATGAACCTTAGACAAGAATAAGTAAACAGCGAATAAATCTGTTAATAGTCAAACCTATAACCCCTGAAGGAGGTAGGTCATGGGTCAGAGAGTAGTTATGCATATATAAAAAACTGGAAGCTGCTGACCAACAAAAATAATTCACCTCTACAAATCTGACTGCAGGATGGCCTAATTTAACTCTTTGAAGCCTGACACAATATAGTAAATAAATATCAGATACACCTGTAGTTCTTAGATCCTCCACCAGAGGGCAGAAGGCAAACTTAGATTATGAGGTAAAGTGTGCATATCTGTTTGTCACTGACCCAAAGGCTTCACAGCGCTTGCGGTAGATCTCCATGTCGTGCTGCAGAGGTGCAGCCTGACTCTGACCAAGCCGATTGATGTCCAATATGGCAACCAGGTTGTCCAGCTTGTAGTAGGAGGCAAAGGCCATGGCTTCCCAGACTGAGCCCTCCGAACACTCTCCATCTCCCAGCATGCAGTACACGCGATAACTGCAGTGTCAAAACAAAGGAGGGAGAAGTAAGGAATTAATGTCTCTTTCTAAACTTGGTCAACACTTAATTTAGGAAATAACTTTTTTGAATGGAACATCTTTATTTGTGAAAATAAACTGAAAAAATGGCTACTTCCAGTCAGGTAAGCCTAAACCTGCTGCAGTAACGTTTGGCCTTTCACAGACCAGAGAACTCAAGGTATTACGAACATGTCCAATAGTGCTCTTTGTTAGGCAATGCTGTTGTGAAACAAAGGATCAATATGATAGTATTGACTTAACCCTAAAGACCTGTCCAACTTTTAATCTTAATGCTGCAACTCAATTTAAACAAACTATTTAAAGATTGCAAACTACAGCTGACAAATCCCCAAAGATGTATAAGGTCATTACACAGTGCAGATTGAGATCTTTTGACGTTCGTAGTGATTTTACACCAGTTTGGATGCATACTGACCTGGATTTGTCAAAGTATTTGCCGGTATAGGCCATTCCACAGGCAGCACCAAGACCCTGTCCTAGAGATCCTGTGGCCACGTCAACAAACGCCAGTTTCTGTGTTACATTAACATAGATTAGAAAGGTAAAAACAAACAAACAAAACGGCAAGTCAAAATTTCAGACTTACTGGTGTGGGATGCCCCTCAAGCTCACAGTCTATCTTGCGAAGGTTCAGAAGATCAGACTCCTTCACAAAGCCTGCTTCAGCCCAGACAGCGTACAGGATTGGTGCAGCATGGCCCTGATGAGAAGGGAAAAGGCATTCACAGTATGATCACAGTTAAATTGCATATTTTAAAAATCTGCTTTTAAAAGAACAAAAACACCAACCTTCGAGAGCACAAAGCGGTCGTTACACTGGTTACGAGGATCATCTGCCTTATAGCGCATGGCGTTGAAAAAGAGCACGGACATGAGCTCTGCTGCACTGCAGCATGATGTGGGATGGCTGAGGATGGAGAATAAAAAGCCAGTTAGTAAAAGTTGGCAGTACAAGTAAAAAATGCATTAGTGAAGAAAAACAAAACATGCACATACATGCATGTGCTGTTACATTCAGAACTGATGTTGGGACTTAAAGTGAAATCACAATTTTAAGAGCACATGACAACCTGAAACAAACTTCCAAAACACAATGTTTGACAGATAATGCATTTAAAGATTACCTCTTTTTGAGATTAGAAATATCTCCCAAATCAATAGCTTGTTAAATTTTAACACAACCACCTCAGGTTTCCACACTTGGGTCCGCAGACTAGGAGAAGGTGAGCAGGCTTGTGAAACTGTTAGTATCTTGTTGTAATCAACACTTTTAGAAATCCAAAATTACCCAACAGATCTCAGCTTCCCTTTATGGTTAGGTTACAACTGGTACCATTTCAACCATGCTGCAAACAGTTACTAGAAAAGTCAAACCAGTTATTGTTGAGCTTATATTAACACCCAATAGTTGATTTACCATATGTCCTCATGTTGAGAGAGAGCCTGCTGAAAAAAGGTAAATCCAAATAAGCAACAAAAGGAATCAGATCCTCAAGTAGATTGGTGCAGACTTCCACACCAAAGAATGAGGAATGGGCATGAACACTAACACTTTAGTGTTTAGTCTACTCTATAACCATTTGGAATCATTCTAAACTCCCACATTTCCTTGTTGGAGCAAAAATAAAGTACAAAACAGGTTCTTCTGGCTTTTTATTTTAGAGACAACCCAGAAGTTTTTTTTTTAAAGAGTTTCTGAAGATAAACATAAAATCAACAAGTTACTGTGTAGAAAACAATGTATTTGGCCAAGGTTGTTGATGGGTATTCCAAGAGTTGAAAAAGCTGTATTGTTTTGATAGAGAAGGTAATAAACTGGTTAAAAAATAACCAGACTTAAAGTAAACTAATAGACATGATGTGATGGGAACCTAAAATCACAACAAACTGAGGAGCACCCACAACTGGAGGCATTCAGTACTCATTATAGAATGTGCATTTTGAATTGACCTTCTTGTGAGCCAATCCCTAAAATCACAGAAGAGCAAAGGGCAGACACGGGCTGATAAAGCTGCACCCATTTTAACCGTTCCCGTTTGGAGGTATAGCTTCCTGGATGGGAGGAGAAAAACGCCGCTCCAGCGCCTCTGGCAAAGCATATTTTAAATGGGAAGCATTTGTGCGCTCTCGTTATTAAACTTGACCCAAACTTTCTCCCAGTAGCTTAACAAATGTCCAAACGTTGACGCCAGAGGCGAAGCTTCCAATAGGTCGAACAAACCACGAGACTTTACCACGACCACATGTGACCTTTTAGCAAATAAAAGCGATTCCGCAAGTTGATTAGTACTAAACGGGGACTACTTTGGGTGACCTCGTGCGCAACTTTATTGTATGACAATACTAAAACTCCACGTATATATTGTTTTATCTTAGTCTGTTTAGCTAATAAATGCATCATTTTTAGCTCATTTACACCGCTGTGAGTATAATCTGCAGCACGTGCAACCAGGCCCCTCAGGTAGCGCGTGCGTCAGCCGCACGCTACAACATCATTAATCCATTTATATTCTGAATACTTCCAGCCACGGTGTGCAACTCTGCACCGCTTACCCAGAGTTGGAGGCGCATGTTGCCTTGATAGAATTGATCCGTAGCTTGTTAGCGACGTCTTTCAGCCCCTGCAGAGTCTTCTCATCGGGTTTATGGTAACTGGCCATGGTCTCTGGGAGGATAACTTCACAGTTTAAAGACTTAACTGAGCTTAACTCGACCACACTGCTGATAACTGGAGTCACAGGCCCTTAGCTAGCCGACCACAGTTAAGTAGGAAGGGGAGGAGCTTGGTATTTTTCTTCCTATCCAATCACAGCCCTGGAGGAAGAGAAGTGGCGCATGTTGCGAAGATGCTGCTGATTTCACAAACTTATGATTAAATGAATCTTAGGGGTTTTTTTTACATTCCCCTTACTAACCTACATAAAAACCTAATACATTAGCAAAAACGCTACTTAAGATCGATAAACTGAATTTCTTTTGTGTGGACTCTACTCAAGCAAAATGTAACTGTCCCTTTAAATCTGAAGTTGGATGGCTGCCAACAAGGAAGTGCAGATTTTGCTCTCTCATTCTTACACAGGGAAAAAACTTTTGACAATACACATGTATATTTCAGTTAACTAAGTACCAACCCTTTCATCCCACACTGACAATGACACTTTCTTTTAAACTGCGTCTGAATCTTTCAATAAATTCACCAGAAAAAAAGTTTTTTCTGCATTTTTATATTTATCTGTTGACCTAAGAGTTATACAAAGATGTAGAATGAATTTTCAATCAAGGTAATTTCCCCAAAGATCTATGATCACACTTCCTCATTTATTAACAGAAGACCTGCCTCTTCAAGAAAGTTACGTTAGTCCAACACTTCTCTATTCTGGCCCATCTTTTGAAATCTTACAGCTACAGGTACTTCCTCTTTTTAAGTTCCTAAAATGAGATATGTTACTATATCAAAATGGAAAAAAAGGAAAGAAATATATATTTTTATTTACAAAATGTCATTATTTTAAAAATCTATATATTTAATACATTAGACACATACACATTTATTATACATATACACACACAAACACACACTGACTCTATTTGTATGGATTTGTATTTACCATGATTGCCTTTCGAGTATCACCTCCTCAGAGGCGACGAGGCCTTTGTCAAGTCGATGCAGCTGTGGCAATAGTTGTAGCACTCTCAGGCAGTAGTCTGCAATTTCCACCAGAAAAGTTTTAGTAAGGACTAAAGTCTGCAGGTTTGTGACACATGGCCAAGGTTTTGCAGGGCCTCCTCGTCAGACATTTAATTACCTCTTAACAACAGAGCACAAGAGACACACTAACCTGGGATAAATTTTACATTTTATCTTACGTACTTTTTTTGGTGTTATATAATTTTGGGCACAAATATTTGTCGCAAAGCAATTACACCTGACATTGAGATATTGAAGACATTTCATGCTGGGGCTGAGACCATCCAGAGCCTCAAGCTGATTGTCTCAAAGATGAAGAATGGTGAGGCAACTTGTTTCCCCTTAACTTGAGTTACCAGAGTCCTAAACCATTAAGTTGCTGAATACCATTTCCTGAAAATGTTTCAAAATGCTGCATTAAATTCTTTACCAAAATGTACTGAACTTTAGATATTTTAATACATATGTTTAGAACAATAAAAGCAAATAGAAAATCAGCGATCAGATAAACAACTCACACGATTAATGTCAAATAGAAAATTAAACTACCATTTTTTCCAGGACATATTTTCAATGAAGAAACCTGTAAGACTGAGGCAGGTCCAACCAGGCCATCTGGTTAGTTGCCACACTCAGCCACTGCAGGAAGGTAAGCTCAGCAAACAGTTGCCCTTTAAAGCTCATCACAGCATTGCTGTCATCCTGCAAAAGGGTTGCATTCAAGATTTACAACCAGTAATATTTATTGCTGCTGGACTATTATAAACATTGCTCAAAAACCAAAGGAACACATTTTAATCAGCAGGAGAAACAGGGTGAGTTCTACCAGAGCCCTACAAAGTGACCTCCAGCAGCCTACTGGTGTGAATGTCTCTGACCAAACAATTAGAAACACATTTCATGAGGGTGACCTGAGGGCCCAATGTCCTCTAGTGTGTCCTGTTCTCACTGCCCAGCACCATGGAGCTTCACTTGCATTTGCCAGAGGACACCAGAATTGACAGGTCCAGTACTGGAACCCTGTGCTTTTCACAGAGAGCAAGTTCACTTTGAGCTCATGTTTCAAACAGGAAAGGGTCTGGAGAAGCTGCAGTGAATGCTGCTTGCAGCATTGTCCAGTCTGATGGGTTTGGTGGTGGATCAGTGTTGTTCTGAAGATGCAGATCCTTGAAGGGACACACAGAGCTGTAGGTTACAGGATAAACAATAGCACCCTGACTGCCATTAGGTATTGGAATTAAATCCTTAGACTTGTTACACCTTTGATACAGTGGGTCCTGGGATCCTCCTGGTGCATGATAATTCCCACCCTCATGTGGCAAGAGTATGTAGGCAATTCCTAGACTGGATAAAGGAATCGATGCCATTGACTGGCCTCCACACTCATCTGACCTGAATTCAATAGAACATCTCTGGGACATCATTTTTAGATTCATTTTTTGCCTCCAGGTTGCACCTACGACTGTCCAGGAGCTCAGTGATACTCCAGGACACCATCCAGCAGCTCATAAGGAACATACACCTACATTCAAACATATGCAAGCACTGGAGCTATACAAACTATTGAAAACCATTTGAGTTGCTGCAGTAACATTTCAGCATGTACTGCATGTTTTTGCAGTTTAAATTTCTTGGTAATTTCAAATTAAGCCCTCTGTAGGTTGATATTTTTATTTTCATCAAATGATGTGGTCATCTTTCGTTGCTAACACATTACCCATTCCATATCCAGCTGGATTGTTTTGACACAGTTGCGAGCTGTTTCAATGTGTTTCTTTAATTTCATTAAGAAGCGTATTGCATTTTGTTTAGACTGTGGCATTCTGTAGCTTGCTTCTGTATGAAAATTTGTGTTTTGTTGAAAGTCTTAAATCTGAGTTTTTTGGGTTTTTTTTACTTTTGCAAGCACACGGTACACTATATTTTGTCAAAAAAAACAACTAAACATTTCTCCATGTGTGGATCACAGGCTACATGTTTTATTTTCCCTCACCAAAAATGCTAACTTTGACCTGCATTATTTAACAAATACACACTTCTATCATTTAAACATGACCGACGTTTTTTAGACCTCTTAATTTCTCAATTCCGTCTTGTTCATGTCTTCCTTTGACCTCTCCTCTCCTCTCCCTCCACATCCGACAGGTTTCCATTCTCAGCATCAGACATCCTGTCCGCTAGCTTTGTGATTACAAACAGCTGCAAACCTTACTCACATGTAACTACAAATGAATACGTGTTAAATAAGCAGCAACATAAACTAAATGTTAGATATTAAATTTTAAAGTTAAAGTGCCTTAGAAACACAAGAATTGAGGAGTTTGCTAACATTACCATAGTAACTGCACACATGCGTACAACTGAGCTGTATGACGTGTCTGGTACGACAGTTGCCTTTCTACAGGAAAATGACTTCCTGCTGGTTAAGATGTTGTATTTAAATAACAGAAACGGCTACAATTCCCCGGCATTTTCAAACACAACAAAACAGATGAAAATGTGTTTAATTTACATTAGCTTAATGAAAAAAAAAAAGTCACATTAATGAACAAGTACACAACAAAAATACATTTCCAAAGATATATTTTACAATGTTAATTCAAATTCATATGATAGTTTCTCATCTACACAACAAAGTTAGTTCATGTGACCATGTCCAGTCCAAAAGGCCAAAATCTCTTAGCCTTAACATCTGTATAAAAGTGCTCATTTTAAGATATATACACAGTTCATGCCCAGATCAGTCATTCATTGAATGACATGGCATAAAGCATTAACTTAAAAAAATCTATGGTGCATAGACTAATTTTAAAAACTCCCATTTGCAGATATTAAGATCTGTAGGCCACTGAGCTTTCATTTCCAAACAGCAAATGCTTTCCCACGCAACATAAAATCTGTTTATTACATACACGCTTCAAAGCAAGTGAGAAATGAAAACGGCATCATTCAGAAAGCAAGCAAAAAGCTGCAATTTGTGCAATATTCCACCGTCTACTGCTACAGGATCACTTTATGGGTTTACTACAAACAATTACCATTCTTAAGGTAATTATGTCTACCCAAAATGAGTTTTTTCTTTAACAGATGTCAAGAGTAAAGATGGTTAGTGGTCAATCTACTTGTGCGTTGCGCAACAAAAGCCCTTTTTTCATGCCTCCCTGCAGCATCCTTGCACCCAGACTAGTTCCTGTGATTCCATCACTACAAAGAGAAAAAAAAAACAAGTTCAGCACACACGCAAACCAACAACAAACAAAGGCCTAAAAACAACAAAGTAAAACTATGACCAGGTATAAAACGTTAACATCACTGCAGCTTACACTGGGTTAAACTTTCTCTTCTTTGATTCAGGAGGTTCCGGTCCATCTGATGGTCTCTGCATCAAAAATGAAGAAAAACATGTTAAATGCACCATCCTGAAAATGAGCACTAAACAGTGTTGTCCCAACTCAGCCCTTGATGCTCAACTAACCTCTTTGCCTTCCAGCTGAGTTCTTTTCTGCTCCAAGTTTTGCTGAGTACACATAAAGAAGGGAAAATCTTTAAGATTAAAAAGAAATAACAAGTTTTCCAATGTCATACCCCACGAAAAGTCAAATGACCATGCTGTGCTGTACATAAGATTCAGAATCTTTAATGGATATGCATGTGCATGCTACCATTTGCAAAATATTAATAATTAGTTAAAATTTTCACCTTATGTAGCTCAGAAAGTTGCTGATGTCTGACAAGAGCCTCCTTGCTTGGAAACTGTCTCCTACAGAGCAGACAAGCAAGTTTCACCCAGTCTGTCATTCTTCCTTCCTTCTCATCATTATCACCACCTTCATCTTCACTGTCAGTTTCTGCACTGTAGGCTGGGACCAGACCAGGTTGGGGAGGAGGAGACTGTTACAGATGACAAGAAGAGACATGCTTTAGCTTTTAAAACAACAACAAAAATCTGGTAATAAATAAACGGTTTTGCTCTATGCAGCATTTCCTTACTCCTGTACTTTGTCGAATCTGGTCCAGAAAACTCGGAGGTCTTTCAGATAGTGCGCCCTGCAGAACAGATACATTTCTGATTTGCTGTGATACCCTAATGGTTTAAGGTAGGTGGCTTTAGTTTGGTTCACACACCTTTTTCTCCAAAACAGCATAGCCTGCATCAGCACTCGCAGACTCTCTGTAGTCATCTAAGCGACTGTGTCCAGGCGCTCGCATGTTACCAGGAGAAGAGCCGACAGCAGGGGACGAAGAAACAGAACGCATGTTGTCCTTTTGTCTGTTGAGACTCTTGGCCCATCGCTCCATATCTTTGGCAATCTATTAAATATACACAAGATATAAAGGTATATAAAAAAGTTTGTATGTCATATTACAGGGGTGTGATTTATGTCAGTGTGTGTGGCAGCACTTGAATTTATTAGCATTAGAGTACCTGTTGAGCAGTTTTACTCTTTGGCTTGTCTTTTTTCTCCTTATTTCCTGTGGTGGGAAACACCGAGTCTGAAGAAGCTGCAGCATCTTTTGTTGGATCACCTTCAGAGTTTGACTGGCTAGCAGCAGGAATGTAAGTGTGCTTCTCTCCATCCCAATACATGTATTGCTGAGTGTGAGAGTTGTAGTAATACTGCCCAGGGAGGAAATACACACCAGGATGAAAAACCTGAAGACTGACACACTCACATTTCAGACAGCAGATCATTCACACCAGACTATTTACCTGGGAATTTGGGTCATAGTAGAGTCCTGTGAGTGGGTCGTAATAAAAGCCAGAACCTTCATCATACTGATACGTGGAAACATCTGGCACAGCTGCAAAGAGAAGCAACAATCAGTGTAGGGACACATTTTAGCTCATCAGAGTCCTAATAAATAATACATCATACCTCAAACATTATTTAGCATTAAAATGGAACTCATACGTTTGGGAGGGGAGCTTTATGCACTTTTCATTTGAGCAAAAATGCTTACGGTACTGTTTGAGCTCATGTTCAGTTCCTGGGGTTGCAGGTTGACTGGGAGCAGCTGGTTGTGGTTTTCCCACTATCTCAACCTGTGATCAGACAGAGGTCTTAAAACTACATAACACTGAGGGGTACATGGACACAGATGGCAAAGATGTAAAGTAAACAGCGTAGTTCTACCTGTGTAGCTGGTGTGGTGGCAGCTGGAGCGATAAGAGAAGTCTGTGTGTGAGTAAGAGGCTGCTGCAAAACTGCTGAACCAGATTTTACTGCATCTAATGAAATGATAGCTGTAGACAAGCAAATAAGCACAAGCAGAAATAAATGAGTACAGCTATAAAGACAAGAAAAAAGTGCTAGTTTAAAAACTAACCTGGTGTCCCTCCTGTGAACGCCCCATTCAGGGATCCTACTGCATTTGGCAAGGCAGCAACCCTGGAGTCTGTCAGACCCCTGGGAGTCGTGCTGTCTGGTCCGGAGTACCTCTGCCCTTCCTGACTGTAAGTTACTGCTGCCCCCTGCTGATACACAACTGCATCAACACCATGTCCTCCACCAGATCCATTGGGAGCATTCTGAGAATAAAAAAAGTATACACCTTAAAACACACACACACAGCAAAGGTAAATAATAAACATAACACTTCAATGCTTCCATTTGACTGCCACTATAAGTTGAATCAGACACATTACCTGCGTGACAGCCCACTGAGCAGCAGCTATTGCTGTGCTGGCCACTGTCGCAGCACTCACTCTGCTACCATCTGTCACAAAGACGTCACTAACAACAAGAGAAGGCTTCATCACTTTTAGGTCCTTTGAAGTTTTATTAAAAATGCTTAATTTCAACAACAATCGATTTTTCCTCTAATAAAAACATCAGGAGTAATCTCCAAAGTGGTTTGAGATTCACTATTCTCAGAAACAATTGTTTTAAACAGCTGGTGAAACTTAGTTTGTAAAATAACCAAATAAATAAATATCTAATCAACAATACAATGGTAAGAATAATAAATGTGATTGAAAAGTGGCTTTTTTCCCCACTTTGCAGCCAAACTTGCCCATTTACCGTTTGGAGCCTTTGGCGAACTCCACCACAATAGCTTTCCCATCAACAGACAGAGGTGGCTGGAGAGCCTGCAGGATCTGGAGCAGCTGAGAAGCCTCCTGTTCATAAAGTACACAGAAATCTTTGAGTTATATCTTCACTATCATCTGTACACATAAAACCTTCCACTTAGACATTCATTAAATCAGATGTTTTTAAATAAACCATAAAACTAATTTATAGTGTCATTCATTTAAATAAGTAGGGCTGGGCGATATGGCCAAAATTTCATATCCCGATATAGCTCATTTTATATCCTGATAACGATAAACATACGATAGAACACCTCATGAATCTCCTCCTCCACTGTGGCCCGACATGCATCATATAAATCAGTAACATAACTTTAGTGATGTGTTTTCAGCTGGGTGTTTCATATCTGGGTTCGAGTGTAACTCACAGAACTCAGGTTTCTCCACCGTGTAGATTAGAGCTATATCTTTGTATAAGCGCCTGGTAACAGCAGCAGTAATCTACTTCCTTCTTCCATCCCTCTCAGCTGGCAGCTGCATGACGTGCTGCGGGTAAAAGCCTGTTGCAGCGTCTGGAGTTTATTCTGAGCTCTTACGCCAACACGACGCTGCTTTTGCAGCTTTTGCTCTTTGACTGTCTCTGTATCTTCAACGTGGTTTTTGTGCAGGTGATAAAATATATTAGTGGCGTCCGAGTCCGTTGTTGGGACCGGGAGTCGGCAAACTTTACAAACAGCTGCTGCCTGTTGTCTGGTCCACGTCGGTCTTTTTATATTTAAACCACATCGATGAGACAGAAGTTGTCCCTCTTTTAGTTACAAGCTCCTCGGTTTGAGTTAGCTGGTTATCCTGTTGACTCTGGTCATTTTGATACTCACCACTATTGTAGAGAGCTGCAGAAAGGCAAAGCCTCTGTTGAGGTGTGTGTGCTTGTCCTTGATGAGTCGAACATTAGAAGACGAGAGTGTTGCAAATGGAGTCAGCGCTGACAGAATGGTCTCCACTGAGGTATGAGGACCAAGGTTTCTAAGAATCAGAGCTGTTGATGGAGATAGTTACGAATGAGTAAAAATTCTGTAAAATGATGCTCATTACTTTTATATGAATAGTGAAAAATGTATTCCTTTATTAAAAAAACAACACAAAAATGAACAATTGCTGTTCTCATGTTTGATAGGACAGATTATAATGGTGTAGGGATGTCACGGTTACTGGTGTAGCGGTAAACCCCAGTAAAAATGTTGACAATAATAATTACTGTCTTGTTTTTAAAAAAAATCTCGGTGGATTACCGCGTTCGTGGTGTAGGCGTGGTGAGCCTTACCAGCCATCATCTCATCTGCTGAAGTTTCCGCACATGCGCACTTTGTAGTTTACAACCTAAACTTTCTTGAAGTTGAAGCTAAAATTATGGAGGAGACAACAGTGCTGAGGACATCTATCAGTCCTCAAAGAAGGCAAAGTTGGAAGTATGGGCATATTTTGGATATTTGAAGAATACCGAGGGACAGTTGATTGAAGACGGCTATCCTGTTTGCAGAACGTGCAGGAAAAAAGTGTCTGCGAAAGGCAGCAACACGTCGAATCTCATGACACATTTGTGTGACCATCTCCCACAACTCTACAGTCAATGTAAGGTAAGTTAACGTTAGCGTTTTAGCTGAAATACATGATGTGAGGACTTTGGGTTGAGGGAGAATGCAACAAGTCGCCCACTGCCAGCATATAACCCGTGTCGCGGACACCCCCATATTGAAACTACGGTATTCATTACGGGGCTCCCAGGGGGCAGATAAGAGTTGGTCGCCAATGCTGATTGATTATGAATTTAAGCCTGATTACTGCCTGATGACATTTTCCCAAATCTGAAAAGCTCACTTGAAGGACACAAGCCGAGGACAATATTTTCCTGATAGAGGGTTTATTTAGTTATCTAGTTGAATATATTCAACCCCCTTTAAAAAATACTGTGATAATACTGAAAACCATGATAATTTTGGTCACAATAACCATGATGTTAAATTTTCACACTGTGACAACCCTAAGACAAAGCAATTGGCTTACTGTCATTGGCAGCATCTGCCTGCTGTGCAGTCTGACCCGGGGTGACGCTGGGACCAGGTGAGTGGTAGGATGTTGGTAAAGGCAGCAAACCTTGTGCTCCTTCCTTCTGAAGCCCAAAGGGCAAATCTTTCTGCACCTGTGGCAACTTCAACTCAGCCTCTACAGAAAGCCAAAATGTCAGTGATTCAATTTAATGTAAAACAAACAGTTCAGATATTTATAGCAGTTCTATAAACTTCACCTGATTTAGGCACACTGCACTTGAAGCACTTCTCTCTTCTTTTAAAGTTTTGAACCCCACACTGTTAAAATTGTGCACAATATCATGTAAAGTGTCAAAGCACACCAGTTTGGATTTTATGTAAAGCAATGTAAACACACAAAACCTTGTTGCAGAGCCAGTCCTCATTGGCACGCGGCTTAGGGTCACTGTAGTGCATCGACACCCTCTGTTCCAGAATCATCAGAGTTCCCTGAAGGAAAAAGAAAGAGAAGCAGGGAAAACAAAGAATGACTATCAGTGATAATAAGGCCACACATGCCACAGAGAGGCCTCATCTCACAAGAGATGAGAGAGAATGGAAAGGGGAAGAAAAGGGACAGAGAGAAACAGGACAGCTGAAGTGGAAAGAAAGATGACACGAGAGAAATGCAACCTTCAGCTTTAGAAATATCGGACGGACTGAGATGGTGTACATGTAGGTCTGCAGACGTCCATTTTTAAAGGACAGTGTGTTTTGTTCAACTGAGTCAACCCTCCCCCCTTAAGGGGAAACCTTCCACAGTTTTCAACACGTCATACAAGTGTCACCACCTTCACTCCTCAGAGACAATAGCTTTGACCTATCAGGTGTAATGTGGTGGAAAGAAGAGTTAAAAAAAAAAAGAAAAGAAAATGAAGCATTACACTGGTCTGTTCTCTGTGTGAGTTTGTATTTACACTGGCATACTATCTCAGAGGTGGCACTGTAAAATAAAAAGGCATATTAATTACAAAACCTCTGTTAAAAGAGGAGGTTATACTGGACAAATGATGAACAAATGTGACTAGGAGGGTCGGTTTATGGAAAACTGACCTTAAACAGACCAACTTGAAGGGATATTTTGGCCACTTTGAAGTGTGTTTCTGTGTAAAAAATTTGAAGTCATTACCATCTTATCTGTTGTAGACAGCTTTATGAACAGCATCTGATTGGACAAAGTTTACATCCTTCTGAACTGGAGCTAACAGTTAGTCTGAGCATAGCCAAGAGTGAATTACTGCCATCTTAAAACAGCTTCAATCTCCTATATTTCACAGCGGTCCATGTGAAGACTATTTCATGAACCTTTACACCACTGTGATTTTTATATTTTAGCAGACTTGACCACTGGATGCATCAGAATTACATTTTTCAGTTAAATTACCACAATTACATATAAATATCTTTGTACAGTGGATGGTTGTGAAAGTTTTGAGAATAGAGCCATTTCTAGAAGGCAAAAATTCACTTTGGTTTTGGCTGCACTTGGGCCCGCTGTTAGTTTGTCATTCTTACGGATGTAAACTGTTTCTCCTCAATAAAATTGTTCAGGAAGCCATCTAAAATGAGTAAGAAAGTAACCATTTATAAAGTTTTACACAGGAACACACTTCAAAACAGCTGAAGTATAGTGAAACCTGAATTTGCTCATTTGTGTAATTTGTCTGCATGTAGGGGAAAAAAAGACAAATTTGATCTAAAAATAAAAAGGCCAACCTACCTCAGGCAAAATTATTTTCCAGTGTGAGTTTCTATAATTCACACATGATGGTGTGACTGTGTACCATAATGCCTAATGTCCCCCTGAATGAATCTACATGTGTATTTGTGTCTGTGTTGGAGAGTGACCTGGTTGGTCTCCATCCAGCGCGTGGCCTCCTGTATGAGATTAAACTCGACGAAGGCGAATCCTCGGCTCTGACCTGGACACCGCCCAGCGCCACAGCAACCGAACAACAACAACAACATAACAACAACGCAGTGTTTGGGTTAGTGCTTCATGTACAGAGGACGGAGAGAAGAGAGAGAGAGAGAGAGAGAGAGAGAGAGAGAGAGAGGGAAAGAAGGAGACCCTCACTAATAAAATTTATCCTCCCCATCCCTCAAATTGTGTGCACGGGGTGGGAGGATGCAATGCCAAATTACTCATTAGGGTCAAGGAATGAAAAAGAGAAAGAAGCCTACCCACTTGTCATTTTTGGTCTGAGTTCTCTGGAATTGAATGATGAAGCACCCAGGCACCAACAAAACACACACACGCTTACACAAATACATACACAAATATCTCTGCTACTTTAAAAAACAAACTGCTGTCTGCCAGTGGTGAAATGGCTCATCTTAAATAATCCATTTGCTGTCCGTGTATAGCATATGCTCATTGTACAACATATTTAATTTACATATTTCATTTTTAAAAAATGCAAGAAAGGTGATCCAAAACTATACAACTATAGTTTTGAATTCTAAGAACAGAAAAAGATTAATAGCAGTGTTCTGAAGTGTAAGTATGCCAGAGTCTTATAAGAACACCTTACAGACAACCAGGGGGTTAGCAGACTGAGAGGCCAGTGACACAATGACCTTAATGGAGAAACAACAAAAAAGGAAACGTATAGGAGTCATACAGCACTCATTAGAAGTAGATGTTGAATTCATCCACGCAAAAACTCAAAAGTAACTTCAATGGCACAAACACACTTTGCTTGAGATGCTAATGTCTATTTTGACACAATTAGTTTGTGATCAACGTTTAACAACTCAGTTTAGGATGAATAAACAGAATAACAAAAAGGATAAATACAATATGTTGGTTACACAGAATGGAAAAAACAAAGCAATGAAGTAAGCTTGCATTCTAGCATTAAAAACTACATTTACAAGATCCTTCTTTGAACAATACATGGATGTTGCACTGTGAGCACTACTGAGAGAAAAGAAACCAAAAGACCAAAGTAGTATTAAAGCAGGAATCCAAGCCTGCTCTGTAGATGAGATTACCATCTAAATATTTGTGGATTATGCAAGCTGTCTAGCCAGCTGTCAAGTACGATAAGAGTCACAGCAAGAGTGAGAGAAAAAAAAAGTAAAGATGCTTACTCCTACCAGAGTAGAGTAGATTAAATAAACAAGGTAAAGTCACCAAAAAGAAACATGAAAGTGGAAGCTGGTAGTTGTTGATACTGACACGAGGAATAAAGAGCAGTCTAAAAAGCAGAATGACAGCTAGTGGACAAGTCCTCACCTGAAGATTTATTCCTCATGAGACGAACCTCTCTTGGCTGAATCCCCTGCTCCTGAAGCTGTGCCCGGATCTTTAAACAGAAAGGGAAATATTAGGCCTAATAACACAATAATCTAAGTATTGCCACAGATAAGGTTTACAAAAATTGCACCTCATTGGCAGTGGCAGTCGGTGGAAGCATGCGAAGCATGATAATGTTGCTGGGCCTCTGGTTTTGGTCCAAATCTGCACGGTAGTCCTGGTCCCTCTGATCCAGCTCCTCTACTGTCAGGTCTGGTCCAACATTTCCACTCCCATGTTCATCTGCTGTTACTGGAAAAGGCTGCATAATTCACATGTGTAAATAAGAGTGAGTGACAGAAGAAAAAAAAGTATTGTGGCATAGATCTATAATAACTTACTCTCTTCTTTCCAGCCCCACAAGAGAACCTGTCATCATCTCTCTGTCTGCCAGGACTGAATTTCATCTGCTCAGACTGGTTACCAACATGACCCCATGTGCTCTCTCTGCTTTCTGAGTGCAAGGCGTTGTTCTCCAGAAAGCCTCTTCCACCTCTTCCCCGACCTCTTTCCTGCAAACTGACGTGTGGCTGCTCGGACCCTCGCTGTGGCCCGTTCTCTCTCTGATGCATGGGATGAGCAGCATCATGGTGTGACAGAGGAAAAGGGGGCCACAGGAGGCCTTTCCTGTCACGTCCAATGTTGCCTCGACCATTCCCTCTTGGGTGAAAACACGCACCATCTTGAGGAAAGCCTACTGGGAAGTCATGGACATCCAGTGGCAGTTCATCATGATTGTATAATAGATCATCCTCCATTCTCACATCATGTTCTGGTCCTGCCTCCTCGTCCTCTTGTCCATAGCCGCGGTAGTCCATGTCCCTAAAGTTGTGATCATTGTTATTGTTGCCATAGCGGCCTAAGCGATCACCACGCCCACCCCTGTTGGTCATAAATGGTATGAGCCTTTTCTGACAATTAAAATATCAGAAATAAAACAAAAATTCTACTTACCTCCGCTCATAATCCATGTTGCTCCAAGTTGTGTCCTTTTTCAGTTGATGCTTTTGTATATAAACAAATAAAACAATTACACACGTATGGTTAGTGTCCGAATAAAATTAAACCTCTGTAATGATGAGATGCGTGGTACTGGTGTGTTAAGCTGTTTGTTTTGACTGCTGCACGCCGACTACTCCAACTTTAGAATCGCTGTCTGTCACTGCTATAATAACCAAGCAGAAGCTGCAACAAAACAAAAAGTGTCTCAATCCTAAACTAATAACACACAAGCTGCGTGTGCACAATGTACACGCACATATTTATCCTCCAAACAGGAGTTGTTAACAATGACGAACAGCGGTCATTTCTGTTAGCGGCTAAGCTAACTACTTTAGCATGAGCTAGGTTAGCAAGTCCAAGCTATGTGCTCTGTATGCAAACCCACTGCCATCGTTACAAACATAAAACAAATACTACGAAAAACGAAAGAAATACTCACCAGCAGCTCATGTAACTAATAACTCTTTCTAAAAAGTCAAATCCAGGTAAGCGAGGTGTTTAATCTTTAGTGAACCAAGTATAAAATGGCCACAAGCCGCCACAGTAAAACATGTCAGAGAGGGTGGGACCAGGACATAAAGTCTGAAAGCTGATTGGTTAGTTTTAGAGCGAATGTTATAATGTTGTTAATGATTGGGCAGTAGAAACAAGTCAGCCAAAGGGGTGTGTCAAGTTTGAGTTGGTATTTTGTGATTTTCCTTGAATTGTTGTGAGTTACTGTGGAGATGTATTCTGTGTAGTTCCTTTAGGTGAGTGTTGTTATAAGGGGAGGGGGTAAGGGTGCCTGTCCTACCTGACCCTATAGTGCCAGTCAGCTGAGAAGGTACAGCAGAACTGACTGAGCTTGCTACTTTGAATCTGGAAATTGATATTGTCGTCCGACAGGTACGGATCTCCCGTCCAGCAACAGCGGCACCGCTCTGGCTGATATTCAACCCAGGACCAGTAGCAGTGGGAGACTCCTCTTCACACCGGCACCAAGCAGGAGCGTATCTAAAAATGTTTTCTTGGGGGGGGCAGGCAGGGACAGAGACTGTAGAAGGGTGGTACACTTAAGGCCAATTCATACTCCACCAGAAGCAAGAAGGGGGTCAGCGAGAACATAGACTACATCATTTTGTTCTCGCAGACCCAGTTCGGCAGCACTAACCATGGGCATAGATTTGGCATGGACAGAGGTGACGTGTCCCCACCAATACCCAGCTATCACTGAAATGTCCCCACCAATAATTTGATGAAAGGATGCAAAAATAGCACTGCATCCCCACAAATTATACGTGCAGCCCAGCAGACCAACTGCTGCTTGATTACCATCTTTGCTGAATATAATTCACTTCATTAGCCAGCTGTTTTCTAACAATACTGTCAAAGTCAAAAAAAGTCAAAGTCAAAAAGTCAGCTTTATTGTCAAATCTGCTATGTACAGTGCATACATATACAGATTCGAAATTTCGTTTTATCTCAATCCACAACAACAACATTAAGAACATAAGAACACAAATTTGAGGAATAAAGAGGTAAAAAACTGAATAATTGTTCTACTAGAGAGACTTATCACACAGGGCTGATATGGTGCAAACAGAATAATGTCAAGTATTGCAAATGAGCTTGATATTAGTTATATAAAGTTACATTTCAAATAGTATAAAAATAATATTTACAGTATAAAAGTAGTTTTTACATACACTGTAGAGACAGAAAGGTGCCAGCACAAAGTGACAGGTGCAATTTGTGTGTGTGTGTGTGTGTGTGTATGCGCGCGCGCGTGTGTAATGTCAGACAGCACGGGAAGGAGTAGCCAAGGAGCGCAGTGGAGGCAGAGCAGGGAGGTGGTTGAGCTTCCTGATTGCCTGATGGATGAAGCTGTCCTTCAGCCTGCTTGTCCTGGCCTGGAGACTTCTTAGTCTCCTCCCTGATGGCAGCAGGCTGAAGAAGTTCTGATTCGGGTGAGTTGGATCACATGCAATCCTGAAAGCTTTTTGGGTGAGGCGTGTGTTGTAGATGTCCTGGAGGGAAGGGAGGGAGACACCGATGATCTTCTCAACTGCTCCCACAATGCGCTGGAGTGTCTTCCGACAGGACGTGGTGCAGGAGCTGTACCACACCGTGATGCAGCTGGACAGGATGCTCTCGATGGTGCCGCTGTAAAAGGTGTGCATGATGGGTATTGGAGCTCTTGTTCTTCTCAGTTTCTGGAGAAAGTAGAGGCGCTGTTGTGCTTTTTTGGCCAATGCTGCAGTGTTCTTGGACCAGGAGAGATCTTCTGTGATGTGCACACCCAGGAATTTTGTGTTGCTCACCCTTTCCACAATCTGCCTTCTGCCTTGATTTATGAGTTTCTTTCAAAATGACAGTATTTTAACATATCCTAAGTATGGGTAATAAATGGTTTTAGATCAGAGAATTTGCATTGTTAAATTTACTGTTTATTTTTCAAGTTTTTTAATATAAAAGCACTGTAAATAATGTCTGTTGTAATGTCACAAAACCACCACAAGGGGGCAGGTGTGTGTCAGCAGAAACAGAAACCAAGAAGTCAAGATAGTTCACTGCTTTGTACTACCATCCTTGCTGAATACACTTCACTTCATTAGCTAGCTGTTTTCAAACATTACTGCCTTGATTTATGAGTTTCTTTAAAAATAACAGTGTTTTAACATGTCCTAAGTATGGCTGAATAATGGTTTTACATTAGAGATAGTGTTCTTTAATTTACTGTCTTTTTTCTTCAAGGTTTTTAAACTAGAAGAACTGTGAATAATGCTAGTTGCAATTTCACCTTATTGCCACAAGAGGGCGACAGAAACCAATGATTTTCAACTAAAAGCACTGTAAATAATGCTTGTGACATGTCACAAAACCACCGGGGGGGGGGGGGGGGGGGGGGGGGGGGG